>JAURVB010002585.1:0-17815 GCA_033002965.1 Piper betle | reverse complement strand
TTCTAAAAAACCTGAATATCATTCATCATAAAAAATGTAAGAAAAATATATTTAACAAAAATTGAAGTTAAATTAAAGGTAGTTATGTCAATAAAGCAAATATTATAAGTCAAATAAACTTAAAGTGTATAAATTTATTATATGTGAAATAAAAATTGGAGAAATGGTAAATGTGATAGAAATTTAAACTTTTAAACATTTGTTATAACAGAAATTAAAACATAACTAGTTATGATTTTTTCACAAATAAAAAAAAATAGGTCGGGTCAAACCGAAATGACCATGATGCGGCTGCACAGATTTATGGGAAAGGATTGTTTTTTTTATGGGAAAATATCATTACTTGCCAAATTTTAAAATTTTATTTCAAAGATGTCCATTAAATTAATATTATATCAAGCATAGCCATATTTTAAACTTCTATTTCGTAGATAGTCATTTTCTTATTTTTGTGATAATTAGCCAATTAATGGTCCGTAGTGCCCATCATTTTCTTTCAAACTTTCCATCTCCCCCATTTCAATTTTCACCAGTCTTGTAATCTAAATCTAAATTATATATAATTAATAATCTACTCTTTTAAAACGATCATTATGACAAAGATTTGATTCACTAATCAGTCAAAACTTGCAATTTATACCTTTTATATATTTCAATTGATTTAAGATGGATATGGCTAGATCACAACGGGTAGCCACCTAAACTCGCAAGATAAAATTCCTTCCCCATCGAATCTGTAGATCTGGGTCAAAATATATGAAAGTATGCAATATTTTTCTTTTTATGTATTTGATCGTAGAAATAGTTAAGCCGAATAACACATTAAGACGTGTTAGATCATATTGAGATAGGTTATTAGTTATAGAGCATGTCATATAGATGTTGTGGTGTTTTTTATTTTATGGGATTTTTTCATATTTTTCTATATTTTTTAAGAATTTTTTTGGTTTTATTATGAACTAGTTATTATTTTGACTCGAGTAGGAATTGAGTGAATACTTATTTACGAGTTTGCCACTAGAGTGTTTTATCTCCTTCCCCGACACTTCTCCCCATCACCGCCCCAAACCCTAGCCACTGCTGCCCTTGAGGTTGTCGCCAACGCCACCGACGCTGCACTACTGCCGATCGATGCCGCCCCACCTTACCGTGTTGTCGTCGTGCGGCCCTGACCAACCCCGGCCACCGTCTTGCCGCCAGGACACCTGAATCGCCCCACAAGCCGTGACGTTCCCCTTGTCGATTCGACGCCATGACCCCAACGACCACCCCCTTGACCTCCCCAACATTTCCCCCTTACCTAGCACCACCGTCGAAGTCGGCCATGGGCCTGATTGAAGCGACCGACCGACCCGACCAAACTCAATGCCGCCACGGGCGGTCGTCGCTGCCGTGGTTGCCTTTGCCGTCACCACTAGTGGGACGAGTTCGCCGAGTCGGTGCTAACCCTTACCCTTGATTGCCCTGGTGAAGCAGTCGTCAGAAAATCACCAGAAGCCACCAAAAAACCGAATTCATTGAAATTCATCGGAAATCACCTAATCTTCCACTGAATCCCTTCGATCGAACCCTATTAAACTTAGGATGCCATAGGGTGTTGAATTCTAGTCACGAACCACGCGAGGTATAAGGTAGTTTAATTTAATTATTTAAAAGTACTGATTATTAGAATTGTATGCTAGAAATGGTGAATTGTGTGTTATAATTATATATATAAATGTAGATTTTATTAAGAATAAAATATGAAATTATTTGATTGAGTGGTGTTAAAAATAGAAGCTAAGAAACTAATTAGGGTAACTAAGTAGTCAACTTGATCTAATGCAAACTAGCCTAAATAGACTTCTTAAAATTGACATAGGTTGATGTGACTGTGATTGATGCATGATGGATATATGCGTGATATAAGATGTACGACTGCATCATGAGCGGGTGTTAGTATTTAGTTTTGATGTGTAGGTACGGAGTAGGAGCTCGCCGCCTAGGCGCGAGGACCTGATTGGAGTTTCTTCCAAGTCCGTTTAGGACTCGTTCTCTATTTTACCCTATTCTATTTTGTATTTGATTTATCATGTGCAGGACGAGTTAAGTGATATTTTATCGGATCCCACTTAACTTGGGCCATTTAACCAATAGTTTTCTGGATTAATAACCCTCGAGGTTGAGATCCCTCGAGCCTATTTTAAAAATTAAGATCCACCACAAGTTGCCTTCGGGCCTATCATATAAATCCCAACCCACACTTATATATGTATAGTTTTCACGTTTTCAGTGAGAGATAGAATGAGGGTTAATGACAACCACGTCTTGAGATAGGGCGTGTGGCAGGTGATATATAGAAGATGTAATGGCGTAAGCTATATATGTATGTTTATATGTTTGTAAGATGCCTCTTTGTAAGCAATTATGGTATGATATGTGGCCACATCGGCCTTCGCTTACCACCCTGTATGATTCTAGAAGTTTTTACAACTTTTTCATATGTGTGTAGATACCCATTTTCCAGTAATGCTATATTCCTAGTCACTACAGGACTAATGATCAATTCTTTGATTGCTGACATTTTTCTCTAATATATATAGGTGTTTTGTCTTTTTGACCGGCATAGGTGGATAGATCAAACAGCTCATGGCAGGGTATTTTGTCTTGTATTTGTGTTAATTACCGAATTGATGTAATAAGAAATTGAGATGTAGTGTATTATGGGAATAAGCCCTAAAGTTGTATAAACTTGTATGATTCGGGGTAAGTCAATTGATTGTTGTTGTGAACATGTGTTTTATATATCATTATATTATTATTGTGGTGTAAGCACACTTTGAGGCACTCTAACTATCATTTGCAAGGTATAAGCCTCGAAGTCCTGAAACACGATGTGGAACTTACCAAGTATGCGAAACATATTTGTTGTAGCTGTGTGAGTGTGTAATAAAGAAACATGGGTAGGAGGAGCATACGGTCTGCACCGCTTGAAGACCCATGTGAAGTTTGGGTGTTAGGATTTGATTCTCCGGCATCCGATGATCTAGTATTTAATTATTTTATTTTCTTGCACATGTCGGGTATGTGGAACAGGTAACCATGACTCTTGTTCAAATTGTCTGCATTCATCTACTTATAAGAAATTAAGAAATGTAACGAATCACTTAAACTAAGTAGTAAGAAAAGGTTCATGTCATAACATGCAACAACATGCAACCCCAAGACTGTGGCCGGGTACAGTTGAAAGTGATCATTAACATTTTTAAAAGACACTACTCATAGTCACAGGGGAGGTTTTGCCTCTATTGTGGCTAATGGTGATCATATAGAATCATTACGTTTAAGAGTTTCTCTATGCTAGTATGAATCAGCATGCATATGTGATGAAACCCTATAAGGTTGCCTATCTTAAACCTCCTCGAGGGTTGAGATCTGCTTCCGTAAAGTTTGTATGAGACTAGTCCAACGAATAGTTTTCCAAATTATAACATCACACTTCAGTCCGCCCTTGGACCGAAAAATGGGGTGTTACACATGTACCTGCTGAATGGAATTGATAGTGTTGAATGTTGAATTGTTTGAATGATGTAACTTGAATGCCATTTCTATGAATTGATAAAATATTTTGCACGTCAATGAAAACTAAGAAAAGAAATGAATAGGTTGAGCAATGGAGTCTAGACTCGGCACAGAAGACCAGAAATGAATAGAATTAAAATGTTGAGAGAAATGCATGTTTGTGCTACATTTTTCTATTTTTATTGATATATATATATATATATATATATATATATATATATATATATACTACTACTACTACTACTACTACTACTACTACTGCTTGTCGTTGAGAGGGTGGTCGCTATTGTACTTTTAAGAGAAACTCTATCTATTTTGTTTTTAAAATATTTATTTAATTTAAACTTTTCACCTGTTTGGTTTATTTTATACATGGATGCATATCATAGCATGCATCTAGAACAATGTCACAACGTAAGTATCCCATCCATGCAACGCCAAGGTTAGATCTAGGTCAGCTTAACCGAATTACATAAATTAGCAAACAGTTTGGCCTATTTAGATCTCTGGAAAGTCGCACAAGGTTTGATTCCCACCAAAAGAAGGAGAATATAGTACTTTTATTAAGGTCTCCTTCATGAGATCTGGATGGCCTATTTGGATAAAAAGTTTGCTACCGTTAGTGATGTAGTGACAGCTACACGCGAGGCATAGTGAGTTATAGCTACTCGACCTCACTGTGATTTTGACTAGAGGTGGCAACATCTAAGGCCGCATCAGCGAGACTAGGGAGCATAATAGAAACATCGAACAAATGCACTAGTTGCTATGTTCAAGGCAACTATCACCTTTTTGTCAAAATTGCCAACACCATCAGGAGGTGAGTGCAGAGTAGGCATGAACGCATGTTATAGTTGCAGTCAACAAGAACATCGAGTCACAGAGTGCAGAGTGGGCACTAAGGTGTACTATAGTTGCAATCAGCCAGGGCATAAAGCCGCAACCTGTCCAACTTGCCAGAACCTGCAGTTGACACTCTCAGTGCCTCAATAGAGACTTGCACTCCTAGCTCCCTAGCATCAACAATGGTAGAGAGGCCAACAGGGTCAAGGTTAAGGTCAAAGAGGCAGTGACCAACAACCACCGAGGTAGTAGTAGAGGGGACATAACTAGAGAGGGTATATGGCTGCAGGGTAGGCTAGACAGTAGAGGGGTAGACAATAGGCACCGCTAGCTCAAAATCAGTGGGAACAGAATAAGGCAGTACCACCAGCAGCATCTCCTGTCCCAGCACAACAACAACCAGTGAGAATGTATGCAACCACAATGGCAAAGTCACTTGAGGACACAATAGTCGTAATAGGTACGCTTTCATTAGGCTTTGTACCTACACGAGTCTTATTTAATTCTAGCTGCACATGCTCATTTATTTTGTACACGCACACAAGTAGAATTGGATGTAAGATAGAATAGTTAGGACATTCGCTATTATTTTCCACTCCCACCGGTAGTGTGATAGCTACGAGCAAGTGTATGCGTAATGTCCCTGTTGAGATTTAACAGAGACAACTTGTAGCATATTTGATATTATTCAAGCTATAAGAATTTGATGTGATATTTGGAATGAACTGGATGTACAAGTGTCATATCTGATAACTCCATCTAGCAATGTACACCATGTCCCAAGGAAGGAGGACTAAAGTGGAGACAAGGAAAAGGATGGACAATTGTTGTAATGTCCCCAGTGCTCCACGTACTCCTAGTCAGAATCTGTCTCAACCTTACCTGATTGAACATATGGATACTCTTGAATCGTCCAAATTTTTGGGACAATGAAAGGGAGGGATGGTTCGCTAAACTTATCATGACATGCCTGTGAGATCCCTCCTGGCATCTATTGAAATCATGATCTCAAAACTATCCACAATTCCTCTATAAGTGCTGACATTGAATTGTGCCCTACTCAAGTCTGACTGAGTAAAACTCTAATATCCTAAGAAAAGACTAAAGGAATTGACCAACCGGATCGACTAAGGACAACTCTACACACTTGGCTCAAAGAAAATGTTTTTCATCTTGATTGCCAAGACATGGTACGAATGCCAAATTATAACCCGATTTTGCTTCACCTAAAAACCAAATCAGAACTATTGCAATCAAGTCGAATCAAGTATAAATCAATTAATCTGTACGACTTGAACGATAATTAAGCAACCCTATTAGAGTCTCGAGAATGGAAGACGTTATCATATATACATGAAAACACATCAAACATATATAAAAACATGAAAGAAAATAATGGCACATTGAGCACAAGTGTGTAGCTTTTATCTATCCTTCCACCAAACCTAACCGAACACAAGAATACAAGACCTACATTATAATAAGAAAAATGACAGTAACGAGTTTTAGTAGGCCATAAAATAAGTAGTACAAACTAGCAAGTGGAATCTGATATTCCACGAGGAAGGAAAACTATATATATTCCTCCATGTGAGTTCTCCAAGGGCATCTACTGACAAGCCTTCAAGTTGTAGACTCAATAGCATCCCGAACTAAACTAGTTTCATGCCACTCTCGGCAAATGCTACTCTTGGCCATAGCTAGTCCCACTCTTGGGAAAAAGCACATAACCTAAACCTTCTCCAAACCTCCTTATAAATCCTAGACAAGAGCACAATGGTCGAGTACTATCATGTAGTCGCCTTCCACTATCACTTGACACCACAAGTCTAGATATACACTATACAATAGTACCCATCTACTCTATGCCTCTATGAGTGTGAAGAAGCTCAAGATGTAGAGATGTCAAAATCCCCCAGGAATGGAATAACCCTCTTACTAATCCAAAGCCCATTGTGACCTGCGTATGTACCCGCTCACGACATACACAAGGTCAGATTCACCAATTCTCGACTCACTGAAAATGCAATAAAGGCTATATATAGGGCTGAGAAGGGAATAATATAAGTAGGCCCGAAGGTAACGTGAGGTGGTGCTAAGTTTGAAACTAATTCAAAGGATCACATTCTTGATGGTTATTAATTACAAAAGTATAATGCGCATAAATCGCCCGTGTTAAATGGGTCCGATAAAACAACAACTTCACACGTCCTACGATCTTGAAATTAAATCTACAATAAAATAAAGTGGTAAATTTGAGAAGAGTCCTAACAGACCTGTGGTCCAAAAGCCAAGCATATTGACACATCTACTACAAGCTTAGACTTTCGAACCTACATCGGAGCCACTCTTAAGCAAAAAACTAATAACTTTATATGATGCATGATCATAATGTGTGTTCACGTCAACAATAAACAAGGGACAATACTAAACAAATCTACCACTAAACATCTGGCACTCAAAACGAGACATGATAAGTGATAAATCACCAACAAATAAATAATAAATAACTAAACAAATAAACTCATAAATAAATAGATAAATAATAAATACATGCGAACAAATAACACTAATCATAAACTAATAATAGAATTATACTATATAAGTACGTGACTAAACGCAAGTGGTAGTAGCACATACACAAGTAAATAAACAATCACATAAATAAATAAATAATTCAACAAATAAATAAGTAAATAATAAATAAATAAATAGCTAACAACAATTAATCATGAATAAAAACAATATAATTATCAAATATATGAACATACAACAAAAGACGTGTAAATAATAAGTTAATTAATTAATTAATTAATAGTTAATATTAATTAATCATGAATAACAATAATATAGCTATCAAATACATGAATCTTTAATTCAACACAAATAAATAATAACATATGCTTGAGCAAACAATTAAATAAAAAATACATAATTAATTAATTAATTATATAAAATTTAATTAACATAAATAAGATTAATATTAATAAGTAAATACATCATCAATAACAATAAACAATCATATAATTATGCATCATAATCGACAAAGATATAAATAACAAGAATGTCTGCCGTCGACGGCGACGTTCGGCGGGGCTGACTTTCAGATCAGTCGAAGCAGGCTTCCTAGCACCAGAAATGCCCTAAAAGTGACGGCAATGGTGGAAAACTAGTGACCAAAATAGCTCTACCAGAGGCTACTGCGGTGGCGCTGATGGCAGTGACAGTTACAAGTCAATAGCCGACGGTGAGGTGGTCACAATCGTATCGATATGGTGGTCAAAAGCGAGCCAGAATCGCCAGAGGCAGCCCAAAGTGGTAGTCGTGCTAAAAGGTAAAAAAATCCTTCTAAAATGTTGGGAAAATGCCAAGAAATTGAGAGGGCCAATGCTAGTGTTGACGACAACTGTCTAGATCTTGCCACATGGCACGATCTAAACACTCGATGACTTGTGGGTCTAGTGGGGTCCACCAATGGTATATACAATATATATATATATATATATATATATATATATGTATGTATATATATGGTAAAGTTTTCCTTAGACCGAAAAATGTTTTTGCCCCAAAGCTTCATCTCGGCTATCCAATTACAAGGACGGTCCAAATTTATTGTTCTCATAAAAAAACTAAACATCTCCCAATGACACCAGCGGCTAATGAGCGGCTCTGTCGGTGGCGAGTGGCCTTGTCCGATAGTCCACTGGCTAAATCCAGTCACGGGGTCGCCAGACATAGCGACCGAGCCAGGATCGAGAGGCCAGAACTGGCTGCCGCTGGTCACGCTCGACCGCGGCCAGCCAGGTTGCTCAACTCAGCCAATTCCAGCCCACAGCGATCCTAACATAGCCTAGCCACCTCACGCCCACGCGGCCCTTAACGCCAATGCCATGATGCCCAACCCCGCCGTCAATGAGGTCTGGCTATAGCGGGCAAGACCTGGCCGTCCCCCAACCAGATCTGTGCGACCGGATTTGGCTGTCGCAGGCATGACCTAGCTATCGGCGACCAAATCCGGTCTCGCAGCAAAAAAAACAAATATATTTCTATGACTGCACAACAAGATTCGGCCGTGGCTAGCCATGTTTGGCTGCCCTGACGCCGGATTTGGCCAATGAGAAGCTAGACAAGGCTGCCCGTGGCCGGATTGGACGTGCGGCTTTATCCGGTAGTGGGCGGCCATGTGTAGCCACCCACTGGCCAAATCCGACCCCAAAGCAGCCAGAAATGGCCAGTCATGGCCGGATCTGGCGCATGACCTATTGGGTAGTTTGGCCAAATTTGGCAACCGCGGGCAGGACCTTGCCGCCGGTGGAGGAGCTGCCAGCGCCTTTGAGGAAAGAGGGATTAATTTTTTTAAGAAAAAGAATATATATGGGCCGTCCTTGTAATCAGACATCCCAAATCAAGCTTCGAGGCAAAAAAAATTTTCTACCCCGGGCGCACCCAACGCCTCTCATAAATAAATAAATAAAAAATATATATATATATATATATATATATATATACAAAAATACTATGGTGTGCTACAAGTTTTTTGGAGCGCACCATACGCTGCTGAACGAGAGCCGTTGGATCAAAATCCAGCGGCTCTAGTTCATCCTGTTTTCTTTTTAGATTTGGGACCCGATTGCCCGCCCGACCCGCCTGACCCGCCCGAACAGGACCTCCCGCCCGCGACCGCGTCACCTCCTGTCGCGGCCGCAGCCTCACCCTTGCCAGCGACCGCAGCCTCGCCACTGCCGGCGGCCCCACCCTCCACCCCCTCCGCCCGCCCGGCCATGCCCGCCGCCGTGGTCCCTGCCCCCAGCCGGCACCGTGGATCCATCGCCAACCCCCCCATCTCCGCCATGGCCCAATCCGCGCACCCGGCTGGCGCCCCCGCCACCCCCTCTCCGCCACCGCCCGGGGGGGGCGGAGGGCACGCGGATTGGGCCGTGGCAGAGATGGGGGGTTGGCGGTGGATCCACAGTGCCAGGCTGGGGGTAGGGACCACGGTGGCGGGTGATGGCCGGGCGGGCAGAGGGGGTGGAGGGCGGGGCACCGGCAGCGGTGAGGCTGCTGGCGAGGAGGGCGGCACGGCGACGGGTGGTGCGCGGTGCGGCGAGGCGGTCGCAGGGTGGGAGGGGTGGGTCGGGTCGCGGCCGGTCCAACAATGGGTGGGGGGGGGGGGTGGGTGTGTGGTTTGATTGTGGGCCGTCGGATCAAGATCCGATGGGCCACACGAGGCGAGCGCATTGGCGCTGCCAAAATAGAGCAGCGCACTGTAGCGCTGCCATATATATATATATATATATATATATGAACAAAAAGCTCAAAGCGACGCCGACAAAAGTTGAAATTGACTCCAAGCTTAAAATTGTCTATGGACAGAAATCGAGGCAAGGAAAGCTAAGTGAGCCCACAAGGGCAATCTAGTAGTCCAAAATCCTTGAGATACATGTAAAAGGAGTACCCTAAAAAACTCAAATAGATACTAATAGCTGCAACAATCTAAATCTATCCTAAAACCCTAGGATACCATAAGGAAAAAAAATTTTGTACACCTCATTTATATATTGATAACTCATGCTCTTTATACCATAACTGAAGCTATCATCTTTATATCAGGCATACTCAGCCTTCATAGCATACTGCTACGGTCATGTTGGCCCATACTCTTGGTCTAAAAGTTTGTCCAGCCCTAATTGACTCAAACTAACTCGAGACTGGCTCGAACCGGGAAGGGCAACAAGAGGGTAAAACCCTAACCCGAAGCTAGGGTTTTACATAGATGGTTTGACGGTCTGCAATGATAGCTGCAAATGGTGAGAATCCTGAAAAGTTTAGGCGATAAGGGTATATTGCCGGGTTTTGCATGGCTTTTTTCGGTGAGTGTCAAGGCGGACTCATGTGGGGCTTGATCTTATCTTGTAGCCAATTGTGTGTCAGAGCTTTTGGACATGATGGCTTAGTCGAAGGTCACTGAAGTTTGTCAAACAAATGGTTTCAAAGTCAACGGCTCATGGCGACTTTGCATTCGTCTTTTCTCTGGCAAGATCTTCTCGATGGTTTTCAGTCACTTCAGGCTTTCACACCATCAGATCAAGGGTTGATCTTCAAGAGTGATGCAAGGGCTTTACGATGGTGGTCTTGGACAGCCAGGGTTGGCCAGAAATTCAATGGAAGGTCAACCCTCTGAACCTACAAAACAGTAAATAGCTGAGTTATCTTTGCCTTCTACGGATCCAGTGATGGTTCTTGCCGCCGGGATGGCTCCAGTGTGGTTGTGGTAGTGCTCCTATGAGGGTCATCATCCTCGGTTTCGGTCCACCAGACTAGGATATAAAATACCTTCTGACTTTGCTACATCTTCCTTCAGAGGCAACTTTGTCATCTTCAGCTATCGGTGGTAGCGCTTCGGCAATCACCAGGGAATGGGGCTCCTTTCAAAACCCTAACATTGGGTTCGGCTTGTTGCTTTGCCTAATTCAGGCCAGTCTTGATTTAGTTCATGTCAATTCAACTCTCAGATGACTGTATGAACAAAAGTTTTGAGGCCAACAAAAGTTATCCATAACACACACACATTGTTAAGCTTTGAGTCAATTTGACTTTTGTTGGCGTCAATCCAAACTTCTAATGTGTGTGTGTGTATATATATATATATATATATATATATATATATATATATATATATATATATATATTATACTCTATGTAGACCCCACTAGCCCACGAGTTGTCAGGCATTTAGATCTTGTCACATGGCAAGATCTAGTTCAGCCACATCAATCCTAGTTTTCACCTAGTTATTTTCAAGAGATTTCTCCCATATTTTTGGAAATATTTTCAGCCACTTGCTAGTCTCCGGCCCGCCTACGGCCATTGGACTAGTGCCACCGTGACCACCTCGTAGCTGGCTATTGACCAAGATCCTCCACCAACTCCAGCACCGCCGCAGTCGCTACCAGTGGCGGCATTTTGTTCTTCAGATTTCCATCGGAGTTGCCACTTTTGGGGCATTTTTCAGCACCGGCGAGCCTCCTCCAACGAGGCCAACCACCCAGATAGCTTCCCTTTGCTGAGGCTGGGATTTTGAGACCACCCCAGACCCTCATTGTCTACAATATCCGCCGGCAATCTCACCATTCCAGATGACTTTTTCTTACTTCTAGCCGTTTTCCAACTAGTCACCGACCGGACACCATCGACCATCACACAGACCTCGACGGCCAACTGATTCAGCCTAGCCCCGCCAACCGTCACCCCCAAAATTGTTGTTCACTTCCACCTAATTTGGCGATGATCCCTCCTCTTCGCAGCTGTTTTCCCACCAACCGACTGCCGAACTCTGTTGATCACCACCTCCATCACACTCCCCATCCTCCCTTCTATGGAATACAACTGGTGGCAGCCTCTGCTGTGCGCCGTCAATGTTTTCTGGTGATGAGCACCGGCATCTCCATCCTGCCAGTTTGCCTCGGTCTATGTCCCTTTGCCTGAGTATGTTATTCGCATTTTCCCTGTTCATACCAAATTTGTCTTCACGTGTCCGCGTCCTACTACCGGGCCAGCTAACTGAGTCCAGCCTAGCTCGCCTAGGAGTTCAACTTGGCCAAGTTGACTCGCTCTTATTCAGTTCAACTCATTGCCCAGTTGACTTGAAAGCTTATTTCAGTCTGTTGCACGTTTTCGTCCGTTTTCAGTAATTAGAGACTCTATATATTAGTTTAGATCCATATTCACTTGAATTGGCATATTTTGATGTTATAAGTGTTTATCTTTATTTATTATTTATTTATTTATTTATTTATTTATTATTGTTTATTTCTATTATTTAAATAATTGTCGTACATGATGAATGCTTGAATAATAATTTATAATCATTGATAATGTATTTATTCATTAATATTATTATTGTTCATGTTTATCCTATTAAATTAATTAATTAATTAATTAATTAATTATTTGCTCACTCATGTTATTATTTATTCGTGTTTAGTCATATATTCTTATATTCGGCATTTATGTTACTATTATTCATTATTAATTTTTATAAATTATTTATTCATTTATATAATTATTTTTTGATTATTTATGTATTAATATATTTAATTATCTATTGTTTACTCGTGTATGTGCTACTATTCACTTGCGTTTAGTTGTATAATTATTTTGTGATATTTATATTATTATTATTTATTATTTATTACTTTTCTTGATGTTATTTGCTAGTATTATTTTTAGTATTGTTCTTTTATTTATTTGACTTATTTTTTTAATTTATTTATTACATGCATGTGCCTCGTTTTACATGCCAAACATTGTTCATTTAATTCCTTTGCATTATCTATTGTTTGTAATGTTATTGTTGATGTGAGCATACACCTCAACCATGTATCATACAAAGTTATCAGTTTTTTATTTAGCAATGGGTTCCAATGTAGGCTTTGGAATTCGAGCTCATCGTAGATGTGTCGTCATGCTTAGAGCTTGGACTACAGGTCATTAAGACTTTTCTAAGATTTATCGTTTTATTCTATCGTAATTTGATTTCCATATCGTATGACGTGTTAATATATTATTTTATCGGACCCCACTTAACCTAAGTCATCTAGACATATTTTACTTCTATGATTAATAAATCTCAAAGATGAGATCCATCGCGTCGTTTTCGAACTTAAGTCCACCTCACGTTGCCTTCGAGCCTACTTATATGATTCCTTTCCCAATCCTATATATAGTTTTTATCGAGTTTTCAGTGAGTCAAAAGTTGATGGATTTAACCTTTCGTATACCAAGAGCGGGCGCATACCCAGGTTATAGCGGGCTCTGAATTAGTAAGAGGGCTGGTCCATTCCCAAGTGATACAGACATTTCTATGTCTTGAGCTTTGTCACACCCAAAGAGGCATGAAATAAATCAGTACTATTGTCTACAACACATGTTCAGACTTGTGGTATCAGAGGTTTCTAAAGGTGATTGCCTAAGAGTACTGCGTTTGTGCTCTTGGCCACGTGTTATATGCATGTTTGGAGAGGGCTTAGGATACACTCTTTTCCCCAAGAGTGGGACTAGTTATTTTCTAAAGACGCATTTGCCAAAAATGGCGTAGCACCAATTCAAATCAGGATGCTATTTAGTCTGCAGCTTGATGGCTTGTCAGTAGATGCCCTTTGAGTTTTCCCATGGAGATTATATATTGTTTTCATTCCTTATGGAAATCAGACTTCACTTGTTAGTTTGTACTAGTTATTTTTTGGACTTGTAACACTTGTTGCTGATATATTTTTTTATTATATATGTAGGTCTTATGTTCTTGGGTGTTGGGTTGGCTTTGGTGGAAGGGTAGATAGTTGCTACACACACTTGTGCTTAGCATGCCATTATTTTCTTTCCTTCTTTTGCTTGTATTAATGCACGTTCATGTATATACTTGATGTATCATGAGGTATCATGATGTGTCTTCCTTTCTCAAGATGCCAAGAGGTTTATTTCGATCAGCTTTTTATTCGAGTTTTACAAATTAATTGATTTAAACATGACTCAACTTGATCATAACAGTTCTGATCTGATTCGACAGATAGTTCCTACACACACTTGCGCTCAGTGAGCCGTTTGTGTTGATGTGCATTCATGTATTTAGTTGATGTACCATGATGTGTCTTCCTTTCTCAAGACACCAAGAAGGTTGTTTCGGTTCGTTTATCATTAGAATCTTAAAGACTAATTAATTTAAATATGACTTGACTTGATCGTAAAAGTTTTGATCTGGTTCTTAGGTAAACTAAAATTGGGGTGTTACACTCCCTCTGCTCTTCATTCCAAGCTTTTCAGGAGGGGGTAGAGAGCTATACATAGAGATGGATAGCTTGGAGGAGGGGTAAGAGTTGGGTTTATCTCATGGAGAATTGATAAAAGAAGACAGTTGGAGAGTATGATGATATGCTCCCCTCCTTATCCCATGCATGCACATCCAACACTTTATTTATTATAATTTTTTTCAAAAAAATGCAAGCATGGCCGAATAAATGTAACAAACAAATACCATGTTTGCTTGGCATTGCTAGGTACGCATTGTAAAAGATACAAAGAGTGGGAGGTTATTATTATGTGAAAAAGATAGGTGCCATCCATTTGAGCTAATTTGTTGGCTTATGTTAAAAATTGAGTATTTATCTATTTTAGTTGGTTTTTATTTTTTGTGGTAATCAATATAAATAAAGATTGATGATATTTTTCAACTCAAAATATCACGAAAAAGATACTAAATAATATATTTTTGGTTTTATTATAATGACCCGGTCCAGATATAAACTAATAAATTTAGTTTTTTCATCAACAATAATTAACTGAAATTAGATATCATAATCACAATCCCAATAATATTAATATATCAAATCTTTCTTCGATATATATTAGATATGATTTTAAATAACTATTTGAGGGATCTTACATTTTAACAAGTTTTAAAAAATTGTGTTTAAAATTCATTTATATAGCTCACAAGCATAATTTGTGTTTAGATAAACCCTATTATCTATTGAGGTCTCGTGTTGGCTTTAATATTATTTGTAATGACCTAATCTAAATATAAATTAAAGTTATTATTTTTTTAAAATGATTAACTTAAGTTGAAGATCATAAACATTAATATATTAAATATTAACCCAATATGTATTAAATGAGAGACTAATTAATTATTTAAAGAATCTCACATTCACAATCTAAATAAATAATTTTTTTTCCTCAATGCAATCTTGAGGCAGATGATTAGGGATTGCATGGATTTTATGAAGAGGGTTAACTCCATTCACAATTTTTTTAAAATAAAAGGTAAAAAGAGTGGTAATTCGACCGTGTGGGCTTTCATGGCCCAACGAATGTATGGGCATTATAGCGCTAACGTGTGTCAGGGAGTCGGTGACACTGACACCATGTTACCTTGTGAAGGTTAATGAAATTATTAAAAAAGTACGGAAAACGTTTTTGTTCTTTGGACATAAGAAATTATTTTGTCTAAGGTTTTTTGTCCTTTATCCAAAGAAATTTGTGTAATAAGGCAGAAATAGTATATGGGCTTCATCACGCCTGCTAATTAGTAATGGGTACGTGTGACCCGTATGTGACCTTTGAAAGTGCAAGGAAGTTAATAATACTTATTTCTTTCAAAGCAAAGTTAATCATACTTAATTGTTATTTGAACATAAGAAATTATTTGGGGGTAGAGGATAAAAAATTGGTTTTGTTAAAGAATTAATTTTTCCGAAGTAAATTTGCTTAATGTGGTGGAAGTTGCTTCAAAATAAAAACACAATATTTTGTCTTGACGGGGTTGTTTGGTTGGGCATCCGTGGAGTGTAAATGTAAGAAAATTGCAAGTAATTGACCCTATTAATGGAAGTATATATACTCAATTATATTCTAAAACAATCGTGCAGCATGCTTCTAGGAAGGCTTTATTTGCATTGCACACAAGCACAAGAAAAGTGAACAACGCAACTTTTTGAGACATCCAATAATAGGAGGCTATATTTTTATTTTACCTGAGAGGATAGGGAGAGGTGAAAGAATTGGGATAAATTATCCATTCTCGTTAGAAGGCTCACAGGGGCTCATTTGGAGATGTCTCATAAAATTTTCCCCCATAATTAACCCGAAATTACCTAGATACTTTCGTAGACAAAGTTCAAATAAATTCCTAAATAAATTAATGAAGAGAAGGCCAAAGTGACCAACAATATATATATATAAGTTCTAGAGAACCAATGAAAACCAAGCCAACGATTAGTCATGCAACCTTAAACGGCCAGAGCCCTAAAACCCTATTGCTGTATAAGCACTCAAAAAGGCTCGAAAATATAAACATTGATGTTTAAGAACTAGTAATAGAGGTTTAACTTATTTTATATACAAAATAATCATGATTATGTCTATAAGAAAAAAATCATATTATGTTTTTTGTGTGTTTTAAGATATAAAAAATATGAAATTTTTATACACACAGATATCCTCAGAAAAGAAAAGTTCTTACCACTATCCCTTAGTTGCATCCTCTCACCGAAGAAAAATAGAGCATTTTGTAATATGTATTTTGATTTACATATAATTATGTGGGTCAGCATCTGCCAACCTATATGAAATGTATTTAACACAATGCACTGATTAATTTTATTATATCATTTGTCTAATCCCAAATAAAAAATTTCCCAAAATGTAAGCTATCAATAAAATATATGGATTAGGCCCAAATACATATTTTTAAACTCCATTCTGAATGTATGACTCAATTTTGAGTGTTTTTTAGGCAATCGTCCACAATTTTGAGTGCTGTAACCTTAATATTTTAGTGCCACAGCACCCATTACCTACTTTAAAAAAAGATTATTAACCGTACGTGGCGGCTTGGTTACAGCCTACATGTAGGGTTTTATACCACAAAATCCGGCGCACGGGTTGCAAGCCAGCAACCCTGGACAAGGTTACATTTGCCACCCAAACCAAATCATATACGGAGCTAACAACCTAATCGCGAAAGGACCGTTCAAAGGCCGAATTCAACTCGGCTCATTTGCCACGCAAACCAAATCATCTAAGGAGGATTAATTGAACAGAGCCATAAACGTTTTTTTCTTACAAAGAAAAGATTAGTAGCTACTTCTAGGGTTGGCTATTCATGGTTGTTAGAGAGAGAAACAAGACATTCTTTAAAAATTTTACAAATAAAGCAGAATCTCTAAAACTTAGGGGTTAGTGGCTATCACTCCACCCTTAGGACTAACCTCCGTATAGAATTTGGATTATTATAGGTACTAACTTCCATGTAGAATTTGGATTATATCTGCGTGAAATATATATTTGATATGATCAATATTTTTGTTTAAGGTCTACATGGTTACCATAGTTTATATATGAGATTAAAATACTACAAAAATTTTAAATAGTCAACCTTACTAAAAAAGGTATATTTACTTAAAAAATAATAAATGTATAATATTTTTGGTGCTAAAATTAATCATAATTATATTTAAATAGGTCACCTACGTGCTCCCTTAAATGTAAAGTAATTTTCTTCTTTTTTTAATTTATTAAGATAAGAAACAAGAGAATTTTTTCAGTAAAACCCTCGGTCGAGTCAGGGTTTTATATTCAGAACCGGTCGGTTCGACCATTATTTTTGAGTCGAGTCAGTTTCAGAACACGTATACTGAGCTGACACCAGTCGTGTGTATGAGCTGTGAGGGTCATGCGTACTCAAGTATATGATGATAACGTCATAAACACAACAGAATAGAATGAATTATCAAAATATATGAGAGTATGCCACTTATGTTTTTTTTTATGTAACGACCCGCCAATTTTCACGATATTATGGGCCTAACTGGCTAGGTGTTACTCAAAAGTAAATTAATTATGTCAAACATTT
>JAURVB010002584.1:0-58205 GCA_033002965.1 Piper betle | reverse complement strand
ACCCAATTTACTCGATATAGTTTAATAACCCATTTTCTACATTACTGACCCATTATTAAAATAATCACTTTATTTACCTAATATTAAATTTAATATGGTAAAGGTAAAAACTTTATTTTATTAATTACTTATAATCATCCGATTTAATTTAATCATTTGTATTACGCTAATTAATTATCGACTGTTTATCATTACCGTATTACGCTAATTAATTATCCTGGCCAGCAGCACCGCCAGGGATGCAAGGCGACCTCTGTCCGGCCAGCAGCACCACCAGGAACTCTTCCCTTCTACCCGCACAACAACCCAACATCCCGACCAAGCGTTGTGAGCATGCACGTCATGAATCTTGGCTGACGGTCTGGTAGGGATGCCTGAACTCACCCACAGCGTTGTCCACCATCCAAACCCCATCCAAGAACTTCTAAGATGCTAGAGACTGAAATTCCCTTATCCTAACCCAACCAATTACACAGCATAGGATGTTGATGAAGCAACAGCACAACAAAACGATCATGAACTGGTGAAACAGCAACAAGTTTACATGATGCCCATGAATGGAGGAAGTAGCAGAACTTTACATGATGATCATGAATTGATGAAGCAATAGAAAATAGCATGGTGATTAAGAAATGCATGAAAACAAAGATTTGGGAGATAGGAAAGTTACCCAAGCAAGGAAGAAGCCACGCCGGTAAGGAAGAGAGAAGAAAATATGAATGAAGGCTAGGGTGGAGGACGTCCTTTATAAAATAAAATAAAATGACAGCTATGGTATGTGAAAACACCCGTATTTCACTTAACTGGGTAACTGGGTAAATAATAAAATGGGTAAATAATTAACCGGGTAGAATTAATAGTGTAAAGAATATAACACGTTTGGTCCTTCCCAGACCACGTTCGGTCCTTTCTAGACCGCGTCCATATCTAATTATTATTATTATTATTATTATTTTCCCACGGTCTTTACATTCCAAGTAATAACAGTGGATGAGGATCAGTAGTGAGGAAGATCTATACTCACATGGATACTTCACTACCTCCCCCTCTTCAACTAGTGTATGTCTGTTCCAACAGTATTCTTGGTCGCTCTTCAACATACAGAGGCAAGAAAGTACCGAGAATGAGCAGGATTACATCTGACCACAAATTTAGACGATTGACCAAATTTCACTCAATCTACTAAGGCCAGATCAGTGATTGCTATTGAGAACCAATCAGCGCTCACGGGAATAGTTACTGTAGATTCTAGAAGACCAGTGTGGGCTCAACATTATCTTTCCATTGTACGTGTCACACTATAATCCAGACCCCTCCGGATCAAACACGCATGGTTGGATAACTTGAGCGAAGTTCATAGCAGCTACCTCTGGGGATATAGAAACATGGAAATAAACATGCTAGAGACAGTAGTGGGTTCATATCGTACATGATCAAGGTCAGGCTTCAGCACCTGGATAGTACAACCACCGTCTGAGTAGCACAACCGTTACCTGTGATGCACAACCACTGTCCAAGTTGCCCAACCACCGACTGTGATGCACTACCAACAACCGAATAGCACTACCGCCATCTGTGTTGGCCAACCACCGACCGTGATGCACTACCACTGTCTGAGTGAGTAATTATAGTTAAAGCAAAGGCCAAGTAGTTACCTCACCCTACAAGAGAACAACTACTTGAGGATGCTCTTAGCTTTACACAGAGACAACATGTCACAGCATTGAGAGCATAGTTGGGTTAGAGAATGAAGACAATATATAGGTACAATATCATCATCTGGGCAAACAAAAGTTAGGTGCACTAGAATTATTTGGATGTGATGGCACTGATTGACTTTACCAACCATTTTGCATACCATTGCCTTGACCTCACATCCTTGGGTCAAATGAGTATTGTGAGATAATGTTAGTAACAGTCTTATAAGGATCATCAGATAGTGTTGTGAGTCTTTTAGGGATATATATGGATAGAGTCCGAGAATAGGGCAGCGTGACCTCTAGATGAGATGGCCACAGTGGTAAGATTATTCAGGTAGCATGATAGTAGATGTACGAGTAATAGCCAGGTTATATAGATCATGTAGATGGTCAGGCATGTACTGTGACCTCAGTCAGGGAGAGTTCGACTCGTATTAGAGCTTTTGGTTTGGATGGTGTGTTCAGTGAGGGAGTGCCCTTGAGGGAGAGGGTGTTTTCCTTGTGCTTCATCAACACGTTTAGATTCCTACATTGAGACATAGGATTTAGCCTTTACCCTGAGTATAGGAGATACCTTTTTGGTATTGTTTAGAATTTACAGTGCAGGTAGCCGATAATAGAGCAGTCTAGGGGAGACAACTTCACCCAAGCTTGGGAGCGACGTAGACAGGGACTTTAGTCAGACCAGATCATGTTGACCAAATAGGGGGACACTAGTGTATACTTATCTTGACTTTTAGCTTTTCTTAAGAGTCTACCACAGCAGAAGTAGTTAGTGAGTCAAGATTAGTGCTACAAATTGATACGAGATGGCATGTCACACACCATTGAAGAGCAGACGAGACACGTGTTAAACCTTACTATGAGTCCCCATAGACTAGAGGAGAGATAATGGTTCTTTGGGTCAAACCTATACATTTAGAAGTGTGCAACTAGTATGGTATCAAGAAACACATGCCTTCTATTAGTTGATTGAACTAGACCCACTTAGGAGTCATCTCTTAGACTTATCATTTATTAGCAATTCCATAGGCTGGCCACCTATAATGGTGTTTAATAATGATGATCTTAGAGACATGTCCATGGACCTACCCATATGTTTGAGCCACCCAATATCATATACAGAGTTTCATTACTGCCTTTTGACTCAGACGGAGATCCTCACATCACCACGGATTGTAAGATCCCTCAACTAGTTCCACATCGAATACCTACTTGGAGAAGATTCTATTTATAAGTGGGAATGGACTATAGATGTAACAACCCGCAATGTTTCACGATATTGTGGGCCTTGCTGGCTAGGTGTTACTCAAAATTAAACAAAACCAATCTTATAATGACCAATCCTAATCGGACCGGGTATTACTTAAAAGGTTACATGAATAATATGAAAGTAAATAAGTCTAGCATTTCTAACTCAAAAGAACTTATATTTCAAATGACAATGTATGAAATAATCATCCCACAGTCATGGACCGTTTCCCATAGCCACATTTATACCACAAGAAAAGCAAAAGAGAAGTCTGCTTATATTCTGTTCACCACCTGAGTTGGTAGAAGAACAACCCTGTCGTCTCTTAGTCTTTAGTTCCAACTGTTAACTTGCGGAGGCAATTCCACGTTAGTGATTAAACACTAAGCCGTATAATTAAATAAAACAATTCCATAAACTCCTTATCATTATCTATAATATAAGCTGTTGTGACCATTCCAACATGTCCATTTATTAGTTGATGGTTTAGTCCACCATGTTCATTAGTTGGCTGATGGGTCAGTCCACCATGTCCATTTATTGGCTGATGGGTCAGTCGATCATGTCCATTACTGGGTGGCGAGTCCAATCCACCATGTCTGTTATCGGCTGGTGAGTCCAATCCAGCATGTCTGTAATTGGCTAGCGACTCCAATCTGCCATGTCTAATTTATTAGCTGATGGGTCAGTCCATCATGTCCATTACCGGCTGGCGATTCCAATCCGTCATGTCCGTTATCGGCTGGTGAGTCCAATCCACCAGATCCATAATTGACTAGCGAGTCCAATACGCCATGTCAATTTTTGGCTGATGGGTCAGTCCATCATGTCCATTACCGGCTAGCGAGTCCAATCTGCCATGTCCGTTATCGGCCGGTGAGTCCAATCCACCATGTCTATAATTAGCTGGCGAGTCCAATCCACCATGTCTAATTTATTGGATAATGGGTCAGTCCATCATGTCCATTACGGGCTGGCGAGTCCACTCCACCATGTCCGTTATCGGCTGGTGAGTCTAATCCACCATGTCCGTAATTGGTTAGCGAGTCCAATCCACCATGTCCAACTTATTATATTATGGGTTGTCAGGTCCTGTCTGACATGTCCATTATTAGATTATAAAGGGCGTAGCTTGAGTCGGACTGAGTCAATTCCTTTACCCCGGTTGCACTCGGTGCATGGTGATCAAATCTGGGCTCATGCTGACTAGGTTGTCCACAAGGGGAAATATAACATTTTAAATAATTATACAGACCTGGATATTTCGAACTCGCAGTTGCGACCAATGATCATAATCTGAACGATGACATAAAATTATACATAAGTATAATTTTATTCGAGTAGAAATACATGCAACTAAATGACTAATATATATCATTATTAAATTTCAACAATAATAAATATTAAATTATTCATGTGATATAATCATTTAAATCTTCCTTTACATTAATTATCTAGATCATAATTAACAGTAACACATAATAAAATAATTATCAACTTATAAACAAATATTTAATTACTATTAATAGTAGATTTTCCTTTGAGACGATAATTACTTAACCACAATTTTGATAATTTAGTTTACGGTTTTAAATCTTTAATCGCTATCCTTATTCATAGCAATTTAATTAAATAAGTTATACGATTAAATTATTTAAAAAATTTTGTATTATTCTTATTTAAAAATATTATTAATAAAATTATTTCAAATTATTCAATTCAATAAACTTTCAAACTCTATTTATTTTCATTATGTTATTTAGTTTCGACGTTGTGATTGTTACTCGAGTATAGTTTAATAACTTATTTTATACATTACTGATTCGTTATTAAAATAATCACTTTATTTACCTAATATTAAATTTAATATGACAAAGGTAAAATCTTTATTTTAATATTCACTTATAACTGTCCGATTTAATTTAATCACTTGTATTACGCCGATTAATTATCGACCGCTTATCATTACCGTATTTTTTTATTACTTATGTCCATGTTGATTTCATCTAATAATTAATTAGTTTAGTAACTTTAACCCATAACACATTAAAATAATTATTTTTAAAAATTTATTACGAGTTCATATTATTTTTAATTTGAGTCAGTATCGAGTCAACTAGTATTTACAGATTTGCTACCGTGAGCTTCCTCTTCTTCTTTTTCTTACCATCGGCATTCTTCTCTGCACCAAAACCAGACCACGCCCTTCTTCTCCACACCTTTTCTGGGCACCCAAACCCAGAATCACGTCCTCCTTCAACTTCAACCTTCTCCAACAACCAATTGGAAGCATAAAGTCCATGCTTTATAGCAGCTTCCTAAGGCGAACATATCCTACACCAAGGTGCGCGACTTCTGGCCAGCAGCACCGCCGGGGACGCAAGGCGATGTAAGGTGTAAAACCCACGATTCAAGTCAGGGTTTTATATTCAGAACCGGTCGGTTCGACTGTTATTTTTGAGTTGAGTCAGTTTTAGAACACGTGTTCTCAGCCGACGCGGGTCTCGTGTATGAGCCATGAGGGTCATGTGTACCCAAGTATATGATGATAACGTCATGAACACAGCAGAAAAGAATGAGTTATCAGAATATATAAGAGTATGCAATTCATTTTTTTATTATGATATATAATGGATCGTGAAATTAGTTTTATGCCGTTTACCGCGTTAGGACGCGTTACAGGCATGTTGGGTGGGTTGATAGTTCTAGAGCATATCATTATGATTTTTTGGTGTTGTTTGATTTTATGGGATTTTTCCCAAATTTTTTTGGAATTTTTTACGACTTAAATATTATTTTTGACTCGAGTCAGAGTTGAGTCAAGTAATATTTACGACTTTGCCACCACACACCCCTGCACCCTTCTTTTCTTCCCCAAACCCTTGCCCGCCGCAGCTCTTGTGCGCGTCGCCACCGCCACCCGACTGCCGATCATCGCCGCCTAGCCCTGCAATGACGTCGCCGTGCTGCCCCGACCAAGTCGGGCCCCCATCGGGCTGCCGCGATGCGAGGAAGCCACGCCATGACACCGCGCCCGCATTGTGCTTCTGTCACCGATTCCGCCGCCGGCGACCAGCGCCGCCGCGATCAATCGGTCACCTCAGCACCCTCAGCCCTCCAGTGACCTTCCCCGACCGGAATGAAGGCTTCACCACCTTGGCCGGCCCTATTTCTGCATTTTCCCACGATCCACCACCTCTGTTGGCTGCGTCGACCTCATAGATGAGTCGGGCTCGCCGAGCCGGTTTCAATGGTACCCAACATGACCACTTTCCGGCCACTAGACGCCTCCGGCGACTGTAGCCGGATAACCGCCGGAGAGGTACCGGAAAACCACTAAAGCCACCGGAAAACTGCTAGAACTTGCCTGAAAACTGTATTCGCTGGAATTTGCTGGATCTTCCCCAGAGCTCATCTAGTCGATCCTGATCGGACGTCGGATGCTGAGGAGCGCCGAATTCGAGCTCCGAGACGCGCGACGGAACCCTAGCCGTTTCTGATTGCCAACGACGTGAGGTATAATTACCTCCGATTTGATTATTTAAAATTGATGATGATCGTTAGCACAGCATGCTAGGGTTGATTTATGATGTGATTGATAGTGCATGGAGGATAAGTGATGAAGTGATAAGTTACATGATGTGATTGATAGTGCATGGAGGTTAAGTGATCTAATGAAGTAAATTGAGCATGATAATCGTGTATGATGTAACTTAGGAAAAATACAATAAAATTGTCATGAATAGGATGAGTGAGTGTTATTTTCATATTTATGGTTATTTGACAGTTAATGATTTTGTGTTTAATTGTGTTGAGTTTGATGCATCATTTAGTTAGCGGGTGTTAGTATTTAGTTTTGATCTGTAGGTACGGAATATGAGCTCGCCGCCTAGGCGCGATGACACGCTTGGAGCTTCTACCAGGTCCGTTTAGGACTCGACTCTGTTTTACGTCTTTCTATTGTATGTTTATCCTATTATTTGCAGGATGGGTTAAGTGGCGTTTTATTGGATCCCACTTAACTCGGGCCATCTAGCATAACAGATTTCCGGATTAATAACCCCTCGAGGATGAGATCCCTCGAGGATGATTTCGAAAACAAGATCCACCACAAGTTGCCTTCGGGCCTATTATATAAATCCCTACATAACCCTATATATATGTACTTTTCGCATTTTCAGTGAGACGAGAGATGGAGAAACCGACTACACGTACCATGAGTGGATGCCGTGATAGTCATAGCAGGCTCTGGATTAGTGCCAGCGGACTGTTCTATTCCGAAGGATCCTGACAACTCTGCGTTTGAGTTCCTCACACCCGGAGAACGTGGAGGTTTACGGGTAGTGTTTAGTACAGCGCATGTCAGGACTTGTGGTTTAAAGGGTATTAAAGGCGATTGCCTAAGAGTACTCGGCCTTCGTGCTCAAGGCCAGGAGAAATGTGGAGGTAAGGAGAGGGCTTAGGATAAAGTTTTACGTGAAGTACTGAAAAGGAAGTGCCGAGAGTGCCATGCTACTGGGTCTGTAGCCTAGTGGCTCCTCAGTAGTGCCCTTAAGAGTGTTCACGTGGAGTATATAATGTTTTCTTTCATATGAGAGTTTGCTCTCATAGCCAGCTTGTTATAGTTATTTTATTTTCTGGACTAGTAACACTTGTTACTGACGTGTTTTTATACTATATGTGGGTAACAATTACGAGTTGGAGGAACCAGCTTGGATGGAGGAGCAATGATGTCATTTGCACACATGTTAGTCAATAATAGAGTAATTAATATTTTGTTATGATGTTATTATCTTGAGAATGGCATGAAATGCTGAGACATGATATGATGTGATTAATACTTAAGATATGATGATAGGACGTAATTAAGTGCTAAAAGATGATGAGATGATGTGAACAGAAATAGATTGGGCAATGGAAGCATGGTGGGTTGAGACCCAAGTTCTAGAATGAGTTACAGCATGTTAGATTTTGTATTTTGTATGAATAAAATTATTTGATAAATAGTTATATATATATATATATATATATATATATATATATTTGCATATGTATATTTGATAGGGTGGCCCCTAATTAATTTTTTAGGGGAAATTCTTGTCCGTTATATTTTAAAATTTTTGTTAATTTTATCAGGATTGTCTTGGTGTGTATTTTGATTTGCATCTTATCATGTAGTACCATGTTAGGATTTGTGCATTCATCCATGCATTAAGAGTTATATCTTCATCTTAAGACGCACGAGTTGGGTTCGGGTTAGCTGACCTAACCGGGGCCTGTAACATGCCAGTTCGGTTCACGAGAGTGAACAAAATTTGGGGTGTTACATAAGGACCGTGGAAAAAAAAGAAAAAAGAAAACGCGAATGCGGTTTGGGGAGGACCGAATGTGTTATATCCAATACCCGGTTAATTATTATATCTTATTATTTACCCAGTTACCCGGTTAAATAAAATACAAGTGTTTTCACATACCCTAGCCGTCATTTCATTTCATTTTATAAAAGACGTCCTCCATCCTAGCCCTCATTCGCTTTTTTTTTATCCTCTTCCTTGCCGACGTGTCTTCTTCCTTGCTTAGGTATTCTTCCTATCTCCCTCTTCTTAATTTTCTTGTATATATATTTTAATTTGATAATAAGCTTTATAATCGTGAGGATGAAAGTTTAAAATCATCAAGAAAGAAACTAAGCAGAAATTAAAGTTTAACTTGGCCGACGACTCCCCTATTTCGGCGAGATGGGTAAGCACAGGCGAGGTTTCGCCGGGAATCGGTGGCGACGGCCGTTTTGACGTCGAAAGACAATCCTACTCTCTTCGTCGATCAGTGTAGAGTTGATCGCACGTGTGTGGATGTCGGCCTGGGGTGGTAAATGGCTAAACACAGAGGACGGCGGCAAAAATAGAGGCGACAGCGGTGGGGGAATAAATCCGGCCGTCCTAGGTGGCGACAGGTTCCAATCTGGCCGGGGAAGTCGAAAGGTGGTCGAGGGTAATGAGGCAACCACCCAATTGAGGCAGTGACGCTCACCGGCGGTGGAATCACCAACGTGAGCGCGCCACTAGGCAGGCGATGCGGGCGTCGCCGAGGCTTGGAGGCAGCCAGAGCTGGCCAGGGCGACACCGCAATGGCATGGCCAGTCTGGGCGGCGACAATGGATGGCTGCCGGAGACGATTGCCGGTGGCAGCTGGAGGGTGGCTGCTGTTGGGAACAAGGGATGGTGCCAGGGAAGAAGAAGAAGAAGAAAGTTACCTTGTGTGGCAAAGTTGTAAATAATGCTTGACTCGACAAAGCTTGAGTTAAATAATAATACCAACTCGTAAATAACACCTGACTCAATACCGACTCGAGTTAAAAATAATATTAACTCGTAATAAATCTTTAAACATAATTATTTTAATCGGTTATGGGTAAAGTTACTAAACTAACTAATTATTATGTAAAATCACCACGAGTAATAAAAATACAGTAATGATAAACGGTCGATAATTAATCGGCATAATTCTACTGATTAAATTAAATCGGAGGGTTATAAGTAATTAATAAAATAAAAATTCTCCCTTTACCATATTAAATTTAATATTAGGTAAATAAAATGATTATTTTAATAACGAGTCAGTAATGGAGAAAATAGGTTATTAAACTATAGTCGGGTAACAATCACTCACATTGAACCTAAAGAAAATAATGAAAATAAATAAAGTTTAAAACTTTATTTAGCCGAATAATTTAAAATAATAGTATTAATAATATTTTTGAATAATTCAAATTATTTTAAATAATTTAATTGAACAACTTAATTAATTTAATTGCTGTAAATAATAGCAGCAATTAAAAATTATAACCGTCAACTAAATCATCATGATCGGGGTTAAATAATTATCATCGCTAAAGAAAATTAAATACTTGTTTATTAGTAATAATTATTTTATCAACTGTTAGGTATTAATTATGATTTGATATTTAATTTAAAATGTGAAGTAGGATTTACATGATTATGTCACAGAAATAATTAATTATCTCACTAGATTTGTTGATAATTTAATATTTAATATTTTTGAAAATGATATATATATTAGATATTTAGTTGCATGCATTCCTGCTCGAATAAAATTATAGTTATGTATAATTTTATATTCTCATTCAGATTAGGATCATTGTTGGCACCCTGGTCGGCAAGAGCCCTGATTCGACCACCATACGCTGTAATGCAATCGGGGTCAAGGAATTGACTCAATCCGACACAGGGCCGCACCTTTAAAAGTACTTTGTGTATCTGTATAATTATTTGAAATGTTATATTGTCCGTATAATTATTTAAAATGTTGTATTGTCCTTATAATTATTTTAAATGTTATATTTTCCCAAGTTTGTAGCCTTTGTCGGCACTAATCTCAGAATGAGCTGCAAGATGATTTTTAATCTTAGAATGAACTGAGAGACCATGACTAATCTCAAAATGAATTGGGAGACCACCTAATCTCAGAATGAGCTGGGAGACCATTTTTAATCTCAGAATGAACTGGGAGACCTTGACTAATCTCAAAATGAATTGGGCGACCACCTAATCTAAGAATGACTTGGAAGACAATTTCTAATCTTAGAATGAATTGGGAGACCATGACTAAGCTCAAAATGAATTGGGGGACCCTAATCTTAGAATGAGCTAGGAGACAATTTTCTAGTCTTAGAATGAACTAGGAGACCATGACTAACCTCAAAATGAATTGGGGGATAACCTAATCTTAGAATGAGCTGGGTGACAATTTTCTAATCTCAGAATGAACTGGGAGACCATGACTAATTTTAAAATGAATTTGGAGACCACCTAATCTCATAATGAGCTGGGAGACAATGGTCTAATCTCAGAATCTACTAGGAGACCATGACTAACTTCAAAATGAATTGGGGGACCATGACTAATCTCAAAATGAATTGGGAGACCACCTAATCTCAGAACCAGCTGGGAGACAATTTGTAATCTCAGAATGAACTGGGAGACCATGACTAATCTCAAAATGAATTAGGATACCACTTAATCTCAGAATGAGATGAGAGACGTTTTCTAATTTCAAAATGAGCTGGGAGTCGATTTTTACTAATCTCAGAATGACTTAAGGGATAATTACTCTTTTCTTGTGTAATAATAATAATAAAGACAAGTGAAATGATAATAGGGATTATATTGACTTGTTTCATTTAATTATGCGACTTAGTGGTTTTATCACTAACGTGGAATTGCCTTCGTAGGTGAGCAGCATTAGACTGAAGAATAGAAGTGTGGTTGGTGGTTCTTTTACCAACTTAGGTATGGTGAATCGATAATAAAAATTGGACTTCCTTATTATTCTCTTATGTTATATATGTGGCTATGGGAGACGGTCCGAGACTGTGGGACAGATATTTTATATTTTAAAGAACATGATTTATTGTTATATTATATTATATGTTGCGAGACTTATTTGCTGTATTTCAGTTCATTTCCTGGAATATTACCGTTACATTAATCATATTTTTAAGTAACACCCAGTCCGGTTCAGGTGGGTCGTTACAGGCGACCTCCGTTCCACCAGCAGCACCACCAGGAACTCTTCCCTTCTCCCTGCACGACAACCCAACATCCCTGCCAAGCTGTAACGACCCGGCCATTTGTCACAACATTTTTTTAAACAAAAACATATATAAAGATCCCACAGTCTTAGACCGTTTCCCAGTAGCCACACTAATTTCTCAAATAAATAATAAAATGAGTCCTCATACTAATTTTTCCTCCATGCCTTGGTTGTCAATCACCTACTTTCGTATCTACAAACTAGTGGAGACAATTCCACGTTAGTGATTACAACACTAAGTAGCATAATAGATAAAATAGATCAAGTACATTCCACTATTTATGTTCATTTTAATATGCGGTGGAGCGATTCCGCTATACTCCAAAATAATGCGGAGGAGGTATCTGCTGTGATCCGCACACCCCGGCCGTAGCCCTTTTGTGGGAGGCTACCACTACCGTCTCTAGTGCCCGTGCCTCGCACACCCCGGCCATAGCCTTTTTGTGGGGAAGATATCACTGCACTCAGGTGATTGCTACACCCCGTTCATGGGAAGCTCTCACTGCCAATTCTAGTGCCAGTGCCTCACACACCCCGGCCGTAGCCTTTTTATGGGGAGGCTATCACTGCACTCAGGTGAATGCTACGCCCCAATTGTGGGGAAGCTCTCACTGCCAATTCTAGTGCCAGTGCCTCACACAAACCGGCCGTAGCCTTTTTATGGGGAGAATATCACTGCACTCAGGTGAATGCTACGGCCTGTTTGTGGGGAAGCTCTCACTGCCAATTCTAGTGCCAGTGCCTCACACACCCCGGCCGTAGTCTTTTTATGGGGAGGCTATCGATGTACTCCAGTACGATAGAGGAATCGTTGTGCCTCGCTCACCCCGGCCGTAGCCTTTTTATTGGGTGGTTATCACAACTCCAAAACAATGTCGATGCATTACACAATTTACGCACATAATATGACCCTGTGTCGGACTGAGTCAATTCTTTGACCCCGGTTGCACTCGGGGCATGGTGGTCGTATGTGGGCTCAAGCCGACCAAGGTTACCAATAAGGAAAATACGATGTTCTACCTATTATACGTACCTGACTTGTGATTTCGTCTGACTAGGAATAGTTAACCCTAATACAATAATGGGGAGGTCGCCTGGGACGGAGATGAGGGATGAAATACTACCTCCTCCTGCATATATATACACTTCAACCATTCCCTCCATTAAATTATCATACCCCATCGACCATTGGTATTTCCTAGGTTCAACGACGCCTTCATTAAATTCTCACACCCCATCATCCATTCATGAATAGGTATTTTCTAGGTGACCTTAAGTCGAACCATGACCGGTCGACTTGATAACCAACCATATTGGTTCATCTATATTTATTTCATAATATTTAGGTTCGAGTCTTGTAATGAAAATCATGGTTTTTACAATCTCCCCATCTTAGAAATATTTCGTCCCCGAAATATTATAACAGCAAGATGATAAGCATGATTAATTATATCTTCGGGATCTCAGGCTGCTCCTGTTGTTGTTTCAGGGGCTGGCGACACTCATTTTGCAGGTGTCCCGTCTTTCCACAATTGTAGGACCGGCGGGGCTCACTGCATAACCCTGAATGCATCTTGTTGCAATTTTTACATAGTCAATACGGAATCTCCTGAAACTTCCTTTTATGGTTCCCATCGACATTCCGTTGATAGTTCTACTACTGGTGTTCTGCAGGCCTATTTTTGCTACTACCCTAGTTGGCATTCTTTTGTTGCATAGTAGCCTTCCCCTGTTTTTGCGGACGGACATAGTCGTACACCAACTCATGAGTAGTGGCTGCCTCAATCAGTTCGGTTATAGTGCGTCTTGGTGTCGTAGCAACCCTACTCCTCAATTCAGGCTTCAACCCCCAAAAAATTTGTCTACTCTGGCCCGAGCAATTGCCAAACTCTCAGATGCAAATCTCTCAAATTGCAAGAAATTTTTTGCATACTCTCGGACTGAATCATCCTTCTGAGTTAGAGTGGCAAATTCCAGTGCTTTCTTCTGGACAACAGACTCAGGAAAATATTGTCCATTGAAAACTGTTACAAATTCCGCCCAAGGAATGGATGAAATCTCCCGTTGATGGAACAGTCTTCTCCATGGACTTCCACCAATAGGATGCTTCCCCCTGAAGCATGCATGCCGCCAACCTCACTTGATGGCGACGAGGCACAGAAAGAGCTCTAAATGCTTTTCAGTAATATCCAACCAGCTCTCCGCCTTCATTGGATCAGTCCCTCCAATGAATACCTCAGCTCCGTTCTTCCGGAATTTCTCTACAGTATATCGATCACTGTCATCCCCATCTAGCAATACCACTTGTCAGACTACCGGTGGCACTGGGTTTAGAAGTTCACCTCGCTCGCCCCGGTCAGCTACCACTACCGTCTCTAGTGCCCGTGCCTTGCACACCCCGGCCGTAGTCTTTTTGTAGGGAAGCTATCACTGCACTCAGGTGATTGCTACGCCCCGTTCATGGGAAAGCTCTCACTACCAATTCTAGTGGCATTGCCTCACACGCCTTGGCCGTAGCCTTTTTATGGGGAGGCTATCACTGCACTCAGGTGAATGGTACGCCCCATTTGTGGGGAAGCTGACTACCAATTCTAGTGCCAGTGCCTCCACACACTGTCCGTAGCCTGTTTATGGGGAGGCTATCACTGCACTCAGGTGAATGCTACGTCCCGCTTGTGGGGAAGCTCTCACTGCCAATTCTAGTGCCAGTGCCTCACACACCCCGGCCGTAGCCTTTTTATGAGGAGGCTATCACTGCACTCAGGTGAATGCTACGCCCTGTTTGTGGGGAAGCTCTCACTGCCAATTTTAGTGCCAGTGCCTTACACACCCCGGCCGTAGCCTTTTTATGGGGAGGCTATCGATGTACTCCAGTACGATAGAGGAATCGTTGTGCCTCGCTCACCCCGGCCGTAGCCTTTTTATTGGGCGGCTATCACAACTCCAAAACAATGTCAATGCATTACACAATTTACGCACATAATATGACCCCGTGTCAGACTGAGTCAATTCTTTGACCCCGGTTGCACTCGGTGCATGGTGGTCGAATGTGGGCTCAAGCCGATCAAGGCTACCAATAAGGAAAATACGATGTTCTACCTATTATATGTACCTGACTTGTGATTTCGTCTGACTATGAACCGTTAACCCTAATACAGTAATGGGGAGGTCGCCTGAGACGGAGATGAGGGATGAAATACTCCCTCCTCCTGCATATATATACACTTCAACCATTCCGTCCATTAAATTCTCATACCCCATCGACCATTGGTATTTCCTAGGTTCAACGAGCCCCTTCATTAAATTCTCACACCCCATCATCCATTGGTATTTCCTAGGTTCAACGAGCCCCTTCATTAAATTCTCACACCCCATCATCCATTGGTATTTCCTACCCTTCATTAAATTCTCACACCACATCATCCATTCATAAATAGGTATTTTCTTGGTGACCTTAAGTCGAACCATGACCGGTCGACTTGATAACCAACCATATTGGTTCATCTATATTTATTTCATAATATTTAGGTTCGAGTCTTGTAATAAAAATCATGGTTTTTACAATCTCCCCAACTTAGAAATATTTCGTCCCCGAAATATTATAACAGCAAGATGATAAGTATGATTAATTATATCTTCGGGATCTCATGGTGCTCCTGTTGTTGCTTCAGGGGCTGGCGAGACTCATTTTGTAGGTGTCCCGTCATTCCGCAATTGTAGGACCGACGGGGCTCACTGCATAACCCTGAATGCATCTTGTTGCAATTTTTACATAGTCGATACGGAATCTCCTAAAACTTCCTTTTACAGTTCCCATCGACATTCTGTTGATAGTTCTGCTCTGGTGTTCTGTAGATCTGTTGTTGCTACTACCCTAGTTGGTATTCTTTTGTTGCATAGTAGCCTTCCCCTGTTTCTGTGCACGGACATAGTCGGTTTAAAGACCCGAAAAAAAAATTTCATTATCTGGTTAAGTGTGCATTACCCGGTTAAATTGAAAAGTAATTTCTAATCGGACGATTCTAGTTGAATCAGTCTAGTTGAGCACATTAATTATCCATTTAACTATTTAAGTGAACCATACCATTTAAAAGGTTGAGTGAAAAGGTTAAGTGAACCGTATTAATTACCCAATTACCCGGTTAAAGGAATTATGGTGAAAGGGTGCTTCCACAAACCCTACCGATCATTTATTCTTTATAAAAGGAGAAGGGGTTGTTGAACCTACGAAATACCAATGGATGATAGGGTGTGAGAATTTAATGAAGGGGTCGTTGAACCTAGGAAATACCAATGGATGATGGGGTATGAGAATTTAATGGAGGGAATGGTTGAAGTGTATATATATGCAGGAGGAGGGAGTATTTCATCCCTCATCTCCGTCCCAGGCGACCTCCCCATTACTGTATTAGGGTTTACGGGTCACAGTCAGATGTAATCACAAATCAGTTACGTATAATAGGTGGAACATCGTATTTTCCTTGTTGGTAGCCTAGGTCGGCCTGAGCCCAGATTCGACTACCATGCACCGAGTGCAACCAGGGTCAATGAATTGACTCAGTCCGATACTAGGTCGTGTTATGTGCGTGAATTTTGTAATGCATCGACATTGTTTTAGAGTAGTGATAGCCACCCCATTAAAAGGCTACGGCAGGGGTGAGTGAGGCACAGCGATTCCTCCATCGCACTGGAGTGCAATGATAGCAGCCCCATAAAAAAGCTACGGCCGGGGTGTGTGATGCACTGGCACTGGAGTGTAGTGATAGCCACCCCACAAAAAGGCTACGGCCGGGGTGTGCAAGGCATTGGCACTGGAGTACAGTGATAGCCTCCCCATAGAAAGGCTATGGCCGGGGTGTGCGAGGCACTGGCACTAGAATTGGTAGTGAGAGCTTCCCCACAAATGGGGCATAGCAATCACCCGAGTGCAGTGATAGCTACCCCACAAAAAGGCTATGGCCGGGGTGTGCGAGGCACTGGCACTGGAGACGGTAGTGGTAGCCTCCCCACCAAAAAGGCTACGGCCGGGGTGTGCGGATCACATCGGATACCTCCTCTGCATTGTTTTGGAGTATAGTGGAATCGCTCCACCGCATATTAAAATAAACATAAGGAAATAGTGGAATGTAATTGTTTTGTTTTATCTATTATACTACTTAGTGTTGTAATCACTAACGCGGAATTGCCTCCGCAGGTGTGCAGATATGAGATTAGGTGATTGACATCCAGAGTATGGAGCAAAATAAATATGAGGACTCCTTTTTTTTATTTAATTGAGAAATAAGTGTGGCTACTGGGAAACGGTCCAAGACTATGGGATCTTTATATATGTTATTATTTATAAAAAATATTTGACATAATTATTTTACTTTTGAGTAACACCTAGCCAGTTAGGCCCACAATATCGTAAAAATTGGCAGGTCGTTACAGATGGTATTGGAGCACGGTATCCCAAAAGTTCACATCGTATGACTCAAGTACCTTGTTGAAGAGTCTAATATTTTATTCTTCTCCAATAGGGTATGTCATTAGGGAATTAGTGGACTCCCTAATAAACCTAAGTAATCATTGAAAAAAAAATTAATGAACCATAACGGAATAAATTTTAGATGGCAGGCACCCGAAGGAAGTCGAGCCAAGCTGCGCAGTCAGACACAAACCTTGAGTGTGTTAGGCCAAATTTTGACGGCCATACAGGGACTAGCGCAGGCTTTAGAAAATACCACTTCTGTTGTTCAGAACATGGTTCAGAGGTTACCGGGATTGGTAATGGGGAATGGAGCTCCAAATTTGGCTGCGGGTCCTAGTAACGTTCCAAATGGGGATCAGGGGAGCACCCAAGAGCGGGTAGGAATAGCTGACCCGAGCGAGCAAGGAGAACTTCCAAACCTGGTGCCACCGGTAGTCCGACAAGTGGTACTGCCAGATGGGGATGACAGTGATCGATACACTGTAGAGAAATTCTGAAAGAACGGAGCTGAGGTATTCATTGGAGGGACTGATCCAATGAAGGCGGAGAGCTGGTTGGACATTACTAAAAAAGCTCTCTGTGCCTCATCCTATTGGTGGAAATCCATGGGAGAAGACTGTGTTCCATCAACGGGAGATTTCGTCCATTCCTTGGGCGGAATTTGTAACAGCTTTCAATGGACAATATTTTCCCGAGTCTGTTGTCCAGAAGAAAGCATTGGAATTTGCCACTCTAACTCAGAAGGATGATTGTGAGATCCCTCAACTTAGTCCCACATCTAATACCTACTGGGAGAAGATCCTGTTTATAAGTGGGAATGGAATATAGATCTTTAACTTCCGGGGTACCTATTTTAAAGAAATGACTTAGCCCATTACGTTGCACATTTCTTGTTATTTGTATATTTATTGATTATAATGCATGTTTATTTGATTTTTTTATTATTAATGATATATTTAATTCCCAATATTTGTCTTATTCATGATTACTAAATTTTATATTATTTATTTTTTGGCTAGCATATGTGTTATTATTTATTTGTATTAATTATGTATTTTTGTATTTGATAGCTGTAATATTATTATTATTCATGATTAATTAATATTAACTATTTATTTATTTATTGAATTATTATATATTTTTTACTTTATTTATTTATTTAGTTATTTATATGTTTACTAGCACGTGTATATAATGTTATTTATTCGTGTTTAGTAGAGAATTTATATAGTTTATTATTATTATTTTATGATAAAAGTATTATTTATTTTTAGGTGTTTATTATTTATCTATTTATTCATAAGTGTAGTTTGTTTATTTATTAATTATTTGTTTATTAGCCATTTTCTTTACTATGTCTCGATTTGTGTGATAAATATTTAGTTGTAGGTTTGTTTAGCACTATTTTCTTAATTAGGATGTATTGATGATATTAGCAGACACCACGAGCATGCATCATATATAGATGTCAGTTTTTTACTTAGTAGTATGTAACGACCCGCAATTTTTCATGATAATATTGTGGGCCTAACTAGCTAGGTGTTACTCAAAATTAAAGCAATTATGTCAAACATTATTAGAAATCATAACTTATAATAAAATCCCACAATCTTGGACCGTTTCCCAGCAGCCACACTTATTCCTCAATTAAATAACAAAAAGGAGTCCTCATATTACTTTGCTCCATGCTTTAGTTGTCAATCATCTAATCTCGGATCTGCACACCTGCGGAGGCAATTCCGCGTTAGTGATTACAACACTAAGTAGTATAATAGATAAAACAAACAAGTACATTCCACCATTTTCATATATTTATTTTAATATGCGGTGGAGCGATTCCGCTATACTCCAAAACAATGCGGAGGAGGTGTCCGCTGTGATCCGCACACCCCGGCCATAGCCTTTTTATGGGGAGGCTACCACTACCGTCTCCAGTGCCAGTGCCTCGCACACCCCGGCCGTAGCCTTTTTGTGGGGTAGCTATCACTGCAATCGGGTGATTGCTATGCCCTATTTGTGGGGAAGCTCTCACTACCAATTCTAGTGCCAGTGCCTCGCACACCCCGGCCGTAGCCTTTTTATGGGGAGGCTATCACTGCACTCCAGTGCCAATGCCTTGCACACCCCGGCCGTAGCCTTTTGTGGGGTGGCTATCACTGCACTCAGGTGATCGCTATGCCCCGTTCGTGGGGAAGCTCTCACTGCCAACTCTAGAGCCAGTGCCTCACACCCCGGCCGTAGCCTTTTTATGGGGTGGCTATCACTGCACTCAGTGCCAGTGCCTCACACACCCCGGCCGTAGCCTTTTTATTGGGCAGCAATCACTGCACTCTAGTGCGATAGAGGAATCGCTGTGCCTCACTCACCCCGGCCGTAGCCTTTTTATGGGGCGGCTATCACTACTCCAAAACAATATCGATGCATCACAAGATTCACACACATAACACGACCCTGTGTCAGACTGAGTCAATTCTTTAACCCCGGTTGCACTTCGTGCATGGTGGTCGAATATGGGCTCAGGCCGACCTAGGCTACCAACAAGGAAAATACGATGTTCTACCTATTAGACGTACCTGACTTGCGGGTTCGTCCGACTGTAATCCGCTAACCCTAATATGAACGGGGCATAAAATTATACATTAGTATAATTTTGCTCCCATCGAAAATGGATGCAACTAAATATTTAATATATGCCACATTAATTAATTTATTTAATTCGATAAGGTTCAACACTTCTTTATTTAATTAATTATGCTATCGCGTAATTTCTACGCGATTATCTTTTATTGATCCATTATTTTACTTTACGAATTTATTATAAGAATAATCGTTTTATTTATCAAATATAACTTTTATATGATAAAGGTGAAGTCTCTATTAAATATTCCTCATAACCCTTCAATTTAAGTTAATTGCTTTTAATCAGCCGATTAATTAATTACCGTTTATCGTGATCGAAATTTATTAATTTCATGTAATAATTTATAAATTTATTATTTTGACCACTTAACTCATATTCCTTTAAATTAATTATTTCAATGATTTTAACACGAGTTGGTGTTATTATTATGATTTTTAACTCAACCCATATCGAGTCAACCCGAAATTACAAAACTGCCATTCTTCTTCTTCTTCTTCTTCTTCTTCTTCTTCCCATCACCATTCTTCTCTTCACCCAAAACCAGCACCAAGCTCTTCTCTTTCGACCAACATCTAGATCCTATCCTTCACCCATTGTCTCCCTTTCCTAGCAACCAAATTAGCAGCAACAATCAAAGGGCGACTGCACCACCACAGCGACGAACCAGCAACCATGGCGACCTCGACCTGCTGCTATGGCGACTCAGACGTGGCCAGCAGCACCGCCCCACGCGTCCCCTTCTTCCCGCACAACAACCCAACGCCCAGAAGAAGAGAAACACTACCCTACAGCGTGGTATATGCAACTGGTCGTGACACAAATGCCATGGTGCTGTTGCTGCAATTCAGCAGGACGTGCTACCATCCTTGGCAATTTCAGCAGGATGTGCTACCATTCTTGGCGGTAAATTCTATGAAATCTCACCTTTAATTAGTACAACATGAGTAAGGACGTTGATGCAGCAACTGATTAGCAAAAGATTATGACTTTTTGCTGTAATTAATCACAAACACACAAGAATTGCTGCACGGCAGCAACTTATGTTCGTGGGTGAATTCCTGGTTCTAATCCAGTTACATCCTCCCTTTTTCTTGTTAATTTCAGGTCTTAGTTTCCATGATTATCTTGTATTATAATCTTTGATCAAATGTATGCATGCAAACTAAGATGAAGAGAGGAAGAAACTTACCAAAACAATGGGGAAGCCGGCATTTGTCCAAGGAGCTTATGTGCATGACGCCCCTCCCCTCCTTCTCCTTATAAAATGAAAGAAGGCCTAGGGTTTATGAAAACACACTTCGTTGCCGGGTAAATGGGTAAGTGATACGGTTCACTTTACTAGTTTAAACGGTTAAATGGTATGGTTTACTTAACCGGGTAAAAATACTTAACCGGTTAACTAATACTTTCCACTTGACCGGGTAATTGATAATTAACCGGGTAGCGGGTAAATAATTTAAATAAATTCATGGATACCAACGTTCGATCCCACCGCGTCGAATATATACATACATACATATATATATATATATATATATATATATATATATATTTTTTTCCGGGTCTTTACATAGTAAGTTTCGACGTAGGTTTTAGAGTCTGAACTCATAGTAGATGAGAGATCAAACTTGGAGCTTGGACGGTTGGTATGTTAGGAATCTTCTCATCTTTATCGCTATAGTCTATTGTGCATTTAACATGGGCCCTTTAGACGTATTTTGCTTTCGTGATTAATAACCGTCAAAGATGAGATCCCTAGAGTTTGATTTTGAAACCAAGATCCACCACAAGTTGCCTTCGGGCCTATGTATGTAATTTCCTTCCCACGCCTATGTATAAATTTATCAAGTTTTTAGTGCGGCGGGAGTTGGTAAAACCAACTCGAACAATGAGTGCACCTGCCCGTCACAGCAGGCTCTGGATTAGTGAGAGGATTGTTCCATTCCTAAAGGATCCTGACAACTTTGTACTTTGAATTTCCCCACACTTGAAGAAATGTGGAAGTTTACTAGTATTGTTTAATATAGTGCACGTCTAGACATGTGGTTCAAAGGGTACTAAAGGCGACTTCCTGAGAGTACTCAACCTTTGTGCCAAAGGCCAGGAGATATATAGAGGAAAGGAAAGGGTTTAGGATATATTGGTAGTCCCAAGGGACTAGAAGAAAAAAGGAATAAATGCCGAGAGAGACATCAGCAGACCAACTAGTTTAGATACTACTGGATCTACATCCTGGTGGCTCCTCAATAGAGGCCTTTATAAAGAGATCAGGGGAAGTGTATAATGGTTTTCTTTTAAATGAGAGTCATCTCTCATTGGTAGTTTGATATCTAGTTATTTCCAGACTAGTGACATCCGTAATGACGTTTTCATATTATATATGTAGGTCTTATGTTCATGAGTTAGCATTGGTGGAAGGACAGCTAAATGCTCTACACACTTAAGCTCAGTCTAATTATTTTTGTTTATACTTTTATTTATATTTGATGAGTTTTCACATTTATTTAGTAATGTCTTCCATTCTCAAGACACCAACATGATTGCTTTGATCTATATTATTGATCAAGTCTTATAGATTAATAGCTTTAGAGATAACTCGACTCGATTGTAACAATTCTAATTTGGTTCTTTGATGAACTGAAATCAGGGTGTTATAGTTTGGTATCAGAGCCATGTCTTAATCAATTAAGATGGAACAATTTTTTTGAGCCATGTGTCTTGAGCTGTCCTTAGCCAAGATGACAAGTATTTCGTTTGGTCTCTTCTCCGAATTTCAGATTTTTCTCAGTATTAGCAGATATAGAGAAGTTATGAGATGGTAGCATGGATCTCACAAGGATGGCATGATAAGCTTAGAGACTCGTCCTTCCTTTTTCGTATGCCAGAGATTTGGATGACTTAAGAGTGTCTGCATGTTCATTTAGCTGAGGTTGAGTCAAATTGTGACAAGGATTACCATAACCACTAGGAACATTACAACACTTGTTTGTCCTTTCAGATATCACCACATTTGTCATTCCTGTTGGGCTTATCCCACATCGGTCATGAATGATGTTGGTGACTTGTATATAGGCTAATGGAAAAGCCTTATTCCTTAGGTTAACTTTTGGATTAAGAGAGGCTCGTGACACCTATTGCAAATCACTTTTTGGGGCCCAAAGGGCATAACAGTGGCATAACTTTTGGAAGTTTCCTTCATGGGTTCTACTTGATAATTTAAGAAGAGTTTGCCCGATGATAATATGTGCGTTCCGTCTAATGAAGAGGAGATTGCCAAACAATGATAATTTCGATATTGCCAGATATATGAAGGGGAGTTGTTGGGTTTATCCCACATCGGTCGTGGATGATGTTGGGGACTTGTATATAGGCTAATGGGAAAGCCTTATTCTTTGAGTTAACTTTTGGATTAAGAGAGGCTCGTGACACCTATTGCAATTCCAATTTGGGGATCCAAAGGGCCCAACACTTCCTTGGGACATGGTGTACATTGTGAGACAGAGTTATTAGAGATGACACATGCAGGGAGTCTGACATATGGAGACACTGGCAGACTTACATGATGCGTGAGCATAGACCGCTAAGTGCCTTGTCTAGATTCATCAGATATAATTTGAGGTCTACCTTGGAGAACTTTGATACATGCATGGAGTTTGAAGTATGGAGACACTTGTAGAGTTATGTGACACGTGAGCATAGACCACTGAGAGACCCTTGGCGAGATCCATCAGATATAGTTTGAGGCCTACCTTAGAAAACTTTGACTCTTAAACAGATCCTTGTAGATGGAGACTATAGCTATTCCAGTGGAGCCATTAGAGTAATTAGAGCACATATAAGAGTTTGGGGTAGATGACTTTGATTGACCACTTCCATAAGATAGAAAATGATGAAGATGAATAGTGAGGGGATACAGTCCCATGACACCTCACCGCATCCCCCTCTTCCACGGATTTTGACAGTTGATTGGATTTTACTCAATCTGCTAGGACTAGAGTAGTGATTGCTATTGAGAACTAGTCAATGCTTATAGGAGGTCTCATCCCTAGATTGTAGGAGATAAGTGTAGGCTTAGCATTGGTTCGCCATCGTACATGTCACCGCCATGATCCAAACCCCTCCGAATCACACATGAGTGGTTGGACAACCTGAACCAAAGTGATAGCAGCTACCTCTAGGGAGATAGACGCATAGAGGTAAACATGCCAGAGATAGTAGTGGGTTCACGATGTACATGAACAAGATTAGGCCTCAACACATAGATAGTACTGTCATCAACCGAGATGCACAACTACCATCCAAGGTGCACAACTACTATCTGAGTTTTACAACTACTGTTTGAGGAGAACAATCATCACCTAAGGTGCAAAACCACCGTCTGAGTTGCACAGCCACTGTCCATGATGCACTACTGCCATCCGAGTATGCAATTATTGTGAAAGCAAAGGCCAAGTAGTTACCTTAACCTATAGGAGGACAACTACTCGAGGTTGTTCTTAGTCTTGCACAAAGAATACATGTCATAGCATTCGGAGCTGAATAGGTTGAGAGATTGAGGATATGGTACAACTACAATAGCATTAGTAGGACATAAGAGAGTTATGAGTACTAAGGTTGTTTTGAAGTAATGACAAAAGATCGACTTCACCGGTCTTGCATACCATCGCATTGAACTGACATCCCTAGGTCAAATGTGTAATGCATGATAGCATAATCAGATAATGTTAATGATAATCTATAGGAGGGATGCATATGGAAATAGTCAGAGAATAGGGTAGTGTTACCCCCGGATGGGATGACTATAGTTGTGACACCTCGAATTCGGCTCGCTCGCTAATTGAACCAAAACGTACGAGTCCCAAGTTGATCTAATCTCGGTGTCTCAAGATAGAAGATGTCAATCATTATGCATCCATAGATGCACGGAACCCTAACATGCCACTACATGGAAGATATGACAACCAGTTCATGATAAAAATAATGATGATAAAATTGATAAAAAATTTTTGAATCAAAACGAACAAAATCTGCCCTAAAAGTACAATAAGGAGCCATCCTGTCAAATCAACATGTATAAACACATATATCCATATACATTCAATACACCATATTTTTCACATAAACATTTAATTTAGCCTAACAAAATATTCTTCATTTTGGGTCTCGACCCACCTATTCATTCTATTTACATTTCCTCCTTTACCATTCAGTCTGCACACTAATATATATACTTTCAGATCATGTTATCCCTATCCATTTCTATATACCAAAATCTTCATCATAAGTATTTCATTTACATAATAACATAACAAAATAATCAAAATAGCCAAAACAACCATTTGGTAAGCAAGCGTGTGTGTGTGTGTGTGTGCAAGGTAGGTTACTTAATCCTCACCTAGATATATATAAAAGAAACGTAAGTAACGAGTGCTACTAGTTCAAAAATATAACTACATAGCAAACTGGCAAATGAGAGCTAACTCTCATTTTGAATAAAAACATTCATATACTTCTCGTAAATACTCCTAAGGGTATCTACTGAGGAGCCACTAGCCGGAAGACCCGATAGCATCCAAAACTGACTGGTCAGATGCCTCTCTAGACATTTTCTCATTTTCCAGGTCCCTTGAGACAACCAGTATATCTTAAGCCCTCTCATTTCCTCCATAATTCTCCTAGCCTTAAGCAAAAAACTGAGTATTGTAAGGTAGTCGCCTTTAGTACCCTTTGAACCACAAGTCTAGATGTGAAATGTAGTAGACAGTACTTGTAAACCTCTACATTTCTCCAAGTGTAAAGAACTCAAAATGGAAGTTCTCAGGATTGGAATAGCTCTGTCACTAATCCAAAGCCTGCTTTGACTAACACGTGCACCTGCTCATGGTATGTGCAATTGGTTATTCCCATCTCTCATCTTACTAAAACACGATAAAACTATAGATAGGTATGACAAGGGATTTATATAATATACGCGAAGGCAAACACGATAAACCTCTACGTTTATACAATCTAATACTAAAATAAAAAATATGGGTGTACTTTTATATATTTAGATAACTCATTCTGTTGTTGTCTTGTTGATGTTATCATCATACACTTACATACACATGACATTCATGGTTCATAATACATGATTGATCTCGGCTCAATACGCATGTTCTAAAATTGACTTGACTGAAAATGGCGCAGTCGAACTAACTGGTTCTAACTATAAAACTCTGACTCGGGCCACGGGTTTTACAACCTTTCCTCCTTATGAAAATTTTATTCTAGAAATTTTAAATCAAGGATGCTTCATTCTCGTAGCTATGTACTATATCTAATATCTGAAATCTGAAGCGGGATGTGTGCATACCTGCCACATCTAGTGTATCCTCTTGTGCTTCAGCGATTGTGGCTATGTTCATCCTCACTACCCGTAGTAGTGCTGAAGTAGATGGTTTTACAGGTGGTGTTATCTGCATTCCTCTCTAATCCAAAATTGTCTATTCTTGTCTTTTCATGGCATCCATCATTCCTCTTTGATTCGGACCCCTTTGCTGTCATCTCGGTGATTGCTTACCACCACCTCTATGTCCCTGTCCTTGGTTTTGGTGGTACCACTCTTTTCTGTTATAGTTATAGTGGGGTAGCTGGAAGCATTAGTAGCTGTGGCAGTGCCCGAAGGGCTGGCTATTGGCGCTGAGCAGTCAAACATTCTACTACCCGATGTCCTAGTTGACCACATCTAAAGCATGTGTTTGTACCCGCTTTGCATATTTTTCCATGACAGCGTCCACAATTTTGACATGTTGTATGTCTGTCCTCCCGAACTTGTCCATCCACAACTCTCATTGCAACTGGTGCATCTATTTAACGCCTTTGTTGTGTTCCCTGATCTGATTAGTTGAGGGCATTGTTGTCTCAGATCATAGTCTAGGCAGGGTCAAGTAGCCAATATTCGCTCAACTTCGTTTGTGGCTCATACCACGTCCCCAAAAATGGCAAATCACCTGTCAATTTGTGCTTCACAAATCTCATAGTGCAAACCTTCATAAATTCGTTCAACTATTCGTTATTTCGTCAGCACTAAATCTGGAACAAATCTTTCCAATGCTCTGAATCGGGCCTCATATTGTGCCACATTCATGGGTCCCTATCTAAGTGTCTGAAATTCTCTTTCTTTCCTCTTTCTTACATTAGGAGGAAAATATTCTCCATCAAACTCAACTCTAAATTCATCCCATGTCACATCTTGAGGTTACCTGTCTGCAAAAGTGAATGTCATGACTGAATCCCAGTATATTCTAGCCTCATCCTGGAACGCCCTCACAATAATTCGTACACAGTGCTGCATCATACATGTCATACTTCCTAGTATGCCAACGGCTTATGAAATCCACAAAAAACTTCTTCTTCATCTAATTTCCCCGTGAATGGGTGGCCTTCATTCTTCACGAACCGCTCATATGGCCAAAATCCGAGATTTCTTTCACCTGCCAATCTGTTTAATCCTTCTCCAATCTCAAATTGCTGAAGAGGTGATATTGCCCCTACTAGAGTATTACCAAACCCTGGGAGGAGGCGGTGGCGGAAGGCCTATGGGAAGTGCAGGCTCCCCTTGTGCATCATCATCCACAGCTATGATTGTAACGACCCGCCCTAACCGGTCGGGGGTTACTTAAAAACATAAATGATGTAACAATAACATTCAAGAAGGGAAAATCTGGGCTCAGGTTGATCAAGGCATAGTGGTCGAATCTGGGCTCAGGCCAATCAGGGCTGCCAAAAAGGGAAAATACAACATTTTAAATAATTATACGGACCTAGATAGTTCGTAAGTGAACCTGCAACCGTGACCAACGATCCTAATCTAAACGAGAACATAAAATTATACATAAGTATAATTTTATTCGAGTAGAAATGCATGCAATAAATGACTTAAATATATCATTATTAGAATTCGACAACATAAAGTATACAACATTCAACAATATTAAATATTAAATTCTCAACATTTACAACAAGTCTAGTGAGATAATTAATTATTCATGTGACACAATCATTTAAGTCATACTTTACATTTTAAAGTAATTATTTAAATCATAATTCACACTTCACTAATGATAAAATAATTATTAACTTATAAACAAGTATTTAATTACTATTATTAGTATATTTTCCTTTGAGATGATAGTTACTTAACCACGATCTTGACGATTTAGTTTACAATTTTTATTTTTAATCACTATCATTATTAATAGCCATTTAGTGAGTACAAGATACTTAATTCATTGAATAAAAGCTTTGGTATACCGATAATAATCTATTAACTTTTTATCAACTCAGAATATTTAAGTAGAAATTAATTAAGTCGTTCGATTAAATTATTTAAATTGATTTGTATTATCTATCCTAATTCAAGGATACTACTAATAAAAAATTAGTTTCAATTATTCAACTCAATAAATGTTCGAACTTTATTTATTTTCATTATGCTATTTAGGTTCAACGCTTATGATTTTTACACGATTATAGTTTAATAACCGATTTTCTACCTTACTAACTCGTTATTAAAATAATCACTTTATCTACCTAGTATTAAATTTAATATGGTAAAGGTGAAATCTTTATTTCATTAATCACTTATAACCATCCAATTTAAATTAATAGCTTATAGTACACCGATTAATTCTCAACAGTTTATTATTACCGTATTTTTATTACCCATGGCGATTTCATACAATAATTAATTAGTTTAGCAACCATAACCCATAACCGTTAGAATAATAATTTTTTAAGGATTTATTTCGAATTAGTATTATTTTTAACTCGAACCGGTGTCGAGTCAAGTTTTATTTATGAGTTTGCCACTGGAATAATTCTTCTTCCCTGACGACCCTTCTCTTCTCCAAACTTCATCTTGGCACAAAACTAGATCACGTCCTCCACGCACACCAGCCTCAAGATGACCACTTTCTTGCACCTTGCTACAATTCAGAGGTTCTCACTACCTCAGGCCGGCATCAGACTAGGAAGGATCGGCCACAACTGGACGACGAAGGGAATAGGGTCGTTCTCCCACGTTGGGACGTTCGCCACCATGATTCCCGGCGAGGAGGTCGTCAGCAGTGGAACTGTGCCGGCGGCAGGAACTGCTGTAATGGAACCCCTGATGGAGCTTGTCGATGAAGAACAACCGGTGTCCTTCCACCCTATGAAGCTTCCATTACAGCGCCTGTTTCCAGAGGAATGCCACCACCTCCGTCACTACTTGAAACTCCGCCCACTAACCGGAGCAGTTCCACCACCCATCGGAAACAAGGGTCAAGGCGAGCCAACCCTTCAACCCAGCAGCCAGAGGGGCCATCGATGGTGTGAGGGGCCTTCAGCCCCCATCTTGCCAAAAATTTTGAACTCGTCGGCCATGGAAAGGATTTCAGTCGTATACAATTCAGTTTAGTTTTTCTTGTTGATTTAAGACTTTAATTCCCATGATTGTCAAACTTATTATCATTAAAGATTTAGGTAACGATTAGCAACAATCCCCATCATTGCTACAACCAGCGACGATCCTCCAACAGTGGTGAAAACAACCCAAAACACAAAATCGAAAGGATTAGTAATCGCAACAGTTTTTTTTATCAACATTCATTCATCTATACATTTCAAAATATGCATGCATGAAAACCAAGAATAGGGAGATAGGAAGGATACCCAAACGAAGGAGGAAGCTGGCTCCAGTAAGGAAGAAGAGAAGAAGATGAGAAGTAGGCGGCTAGGGTGAGGAAGACGCCCCAACAAGGAAATGACGGCTAGGGTATGGGAAAACACCCCAACACCAGAATTTAACTAGGTAGAGAATAAAATATAATAATAATATAATATGAATAATAATTCTCGAACGTTCGATCCTTCCCAGACCTAGTCAAAAAAATTTTTTTTTACAATCTTTACAATTATCTTCTCTGCTCGTGCTATGGCGAGAGCTAACTGTCGTAGTTCTCTTCAGTATCCCTCCCGACTCTATTGCATCTATATTTGTACCCCTGCCAACCTTGCGATGGCAGCATTCACTTCAGTCTAACGGCTACTAACGCTATGGCGACTTCCACAACAACGGCTCCCGCTACAGCGGCTTACCGAGCTTTGCCCATTGGGATTTCCTAATGGCAGTGTGGCTCTTAGTCGGCTAGACACCATCTTGCTGTGAGCATGAGTAGGCTAGCTTGTCTAGAGCCTTGTTCTGAGTACTTCGAGTCATACCATGTTTACTCCTACTCACTGATCTAATCCGGAAAATACTACCACACTACCCATTGGTGACAATAAGGATAGAAATATATACCTCCCAGCTAGACTTGGAACAATCTTTATACACACATCACGTATGAAAATACCTTCCAACTTAATCAACCGAGAGTGGCTCTAATACCAAACAGTGACACCCGGAATCCAGCTCACTTGTGAACCAAACCAGAATGTCACGAGTCCTAAGTGGATCAACTCTCGGCATCTCAAAATGGAAGATGTCAATCGTTATGCTTGGATGAATGCACGGAACCTAACATGTCACTACATGGATGACATGACAACCAGCTCATGCCAAAAATAATGACGATAAAATCGATAAAAAATTTCTAAAATAAGATGAACAAAATCTCCCTTAAAAGTGCAATTAAAGGCTACCCTATCAAATCAACATATATAAACATATAAATCCGTACACATTCATTGCACCATATTTTTCACATAAATGTTTAATTTATCTACATCAAAATATTCTATATTTTAGGTTTCGACCCACCTATTCATTCTATTCACATTCCACCTTTGTCATTTAGTCTCCACACTAGTTATTTATTTCGGATCCTGTTATCACTCTCCATTTTTAGATACTAATATCTTCATCATAAGTATTTCATTTACATAATAACATAACAAAACAATCAAAATAGCCAAAAAAAACCATTTGGTCAGTGAGCGTGTGTGTGTGTATGTACAAGGTATGTCACTGCTCCTCCACCCAAGCCGGCATATCGAGTATTTAATCCTCACCTACATATATATAAATGAAACGTAAGTAAAAAGTGTTACTGGTCCAAAAATATTACTACATAGCAAACTTGCAAATGCGAGCTAACTCTCATTTTGAATAAAAACATTTATATACTTCTCGTAAACACTCTTAAGGGCATCTACTAAGAAGCCACCGGGCTGCAGACCCAATAGTGTCTAGAACTAATTGGTCTGATGCCTCTCTCAGCATTTTCTCATTTTCCTTGTCCATTGGGGGTACCATTGTATCATAAGCCCTCTCCTTTCCTCCATAATTCTCTTGGTCTTGAGCACGAAAGCCAAGTGCTCTCAGACCACCTTTAGTACCCTTTGAAGCAGAAGTCTGATATTGTGTTGTATTAAACAGTACCCCTAAACCTCCACGTCTCTCCGGGTGTGAGAAACAAAAATAGAAATTTTTAAGATCCCTCGGGATTGGAACAACCCTCTCACTAATCTAGAGCCAGCTTTGACAGGCATGTGCACCCACTCATTGTATGTGTGCGTCAGTTTTTCTCATCTCTCGTCTCACTAAAACAAGATAAAACTATATATGGGTCTGAGAAGGGGTTTATATAATATGCCCAAAGACAAATTGCGATGGATTTTACTTTCAAAATCAAACTGGATGGATCTCATCTTCGAGGGTAATACACACCATAACATTACAATAACATGCTCTATAACTAATAACCCACCCAAATCAGTACGGGGCAATAAGTCATACCACTGAAGAATGGATGAGAAACATATCAAACTTCACTATGAGTCCCCATAGACTCGAGTGGAGATAGTTGTTTTTAGGTTGTTTGAACCCTGCCCGTTTGGAAGTACATGACTAGTATGACATCGAGAAACACATGCTTACTAATAGCTGAATTGAACTAAAGCCACTTAGGAGCTATCTCTTAATCTCATAATTGATTGGCTATTCCATAGACTGGCCACCTATGGCAGAGTCCAATCATGATGATCTTAGAGACATGTCTATGGACTTACCCATATTTTTTGAGCTATCTAGTATGCTATACAGAGTTTTCATTATCCTAATGTGACTTAGGTGCAATTGTCACATCACCACAGATACATACCTCGCAGAACTTTCTCAACTCAATGTACTTTCCTACCACACCTAATCAGTCAAACCAAGTGAGGATGAGACACCTCCTAGTTAGAGTCCTAGAGCATTATGACTAATTTTCCATGAGAGATCCATTCTTTTTCCATGTGACCCATAAACACCAAACACAGTTAACGGTTTTCACACTCACTCTTCCAGATATACTAGTTCTTCCACCAGTTTACCCAGATAATGGACATGAGCAAACATTTACCAGTGCACATGCCACATGCCAAATGTAGACAGTAAGTTCCATGCATGATATGTTTTCATACTCCTTGAGACACGCTATGCATGTACAGGTGATACAAATTTGCCACATGGCAAAATCTTGACCGTGCAATAAAAATTAAACTAAAAACTTAGCTTTTCTCCCGTACATAGAATATTTGCACCTTACTAACGCCGTCCACTTCGGATTGCCGCCGGCAAGTTTCTGGACATTGAACAAGTTTGATAATGACCTCCTCACGGTCTACTACTTATCTGGATCCACCAATGACCACAACGCCGTTTTGTTTGCCACCGGTGAAGCATTTTGTCCGCTAGTATTCCATTGCCCTACTGTTGTTTGACCCAATTTTTTGCTCCAGTGAGCCACCTCCAGCCGATTAAACAACTCAAATGGCTTCCCCTCTTTGAGGCTAAACTTTTCAGACCAGAACCAACCCTGGCCATGGCCATAGTCATCGCCGACAACGACATCGCCACACCCGGTGGCAATTTCGCCGCTTTCTAGCCATTTTTTGGCCAACCAGCAATCAGACCTTGTTTGTCGTCACCACAAGCACCTTCCTCGTCCTCCCCTCTGTCGATCACGACTAGCAGTAGCCTCCACTGCACAACCGTAGTCATTTTCCGACAACGGGCACCGTCTGCCCCATCGAGCCTGATCACCCGCGTTTGAGTCCGCCTGGCAGCTTTTGCGTTCTCCTGCCCAATCCTGTTCACTTGCCCATCAACCCATGCTTGAGTCTGCCATTCCATGCCCATGTCCGCCCAACCAACGTAGCATACCAGTTTAGTTAACCAAGACCGAGTTGGTTCAACCCATTCAACTTGGTTTGGTTTTTAGCTCAGTTGATCCGGTTTAACTCATTTTCAACCCGTTTTCAACCATTTCGTGACCGATTTCAGAAATTCGAGAATCCCTACATTATTTTAGATGTACATTCACATTATTTAGTATGTTTAAATGTTATGACTATTTTTATTTATTTTTTTATTTATTTTATTTAGTTATTTCTTTAATTATTCATTTCTTGTTATTTGTATATTTATTGATTATAATGCATGTTTATATTTATTATTATTAATGATATATTTTCTTATTAATATTAGTCTTATTCATGTTTGCTAAATTTTATATTTATTTATTTATTCATTCATTCATTTAATTGTTGGCTTGTGTGTTTGTTATTATTTATTTGTATTAATATGTATTTCTATATTGGATAGCTATGATATTATTATTATTATTCATGAATAATTAATATTAACTATTTATTTATTGCTTATTTAGTTATTGAATTAGTATTTAATTATTTATTTATATGTTTACTAACACAAGCATCTTCTATTTATATTTACTCTTGTTTAGTCGTGAATTATATAGTATAATGATATTATTATCTTATGATTAGAGTATTATTTATTTTTAGGTATTTATTATTTATCTGTTTATTCATGAGTGTATATATTTATTTATTAGTCATTTTTTTATTATGTCTCGATTTGCATGATGAATGTTTAGTTGTAGGTTTGTTTAGCACTGTTTTCTTTATAATGATTTATTGATGATATGAGCACATGCTACAAGCATACATCATATAGAGATGTCAATATTTTGCTTAGCAGAGGGTTTCGATATAGATTTCAGAGTCCAAGCTTGTCGTAGATGAGATGTCACACTTGGAGCTTGGACTACAGGTCTATTAGGACTCTTCTCATCTTTGTTAAAATAGTCTATTGTGGATTTGATTTTTAGATAATAAGACGTATTTTACTTCTGTGATTGATAACCCCCCACAACGAGATGCCTCAAGCCTAATTTCGAAAACAAGATCCACTGCAAGTTACTTTCTGGCCTATGTATATAAATCCCTTCTCATGCCAATGTATAAATCTATAGAGTTTTTACTGAGACAAGAGATGACGAAAAAACTCACTCGTACCATGAGTGGTTGAATGTGCCATCCATTTTACTGAGACAAGAGATGATGAAACAACTCACTCGTACCATGAGTGGTTGAATGTGCCATCCATAGCGGTCTCCACATTATTGAGAGGGTTATTCTGTGTAAAAGAAATAATTATGTTATTTTATTTACTGTTTTGTAAATCTTAGAACAAACTGTAATTATTATTCAATTAAATTAATTCTTGAAAAAAAATTAATATTATAAATTATCGATTTTGACCTTTAGCATATCAGTATAATGATATTTATAATATTTCTAGGATTTAACATCCATTCGTATTAACTTAACAATTACTTTTTGACTTTACGTTATCACACGAATGACTTTCTGAATTCCACACATATTTATAAAATTTAATGTAGTGACTTCTTGATTTTGTACACATATTCTTCTATATAAAGGAAAGTTTTGTTATTAAGTAAAATGTCCTCTAGATAACTTATGAGTACATTTGACTTTAGAGAAATTACATCCATAGTAAGATCATGTGTCGTAGTTGCGAGTACCTCCTTTAAATTTCAGATTCGTATAATTACTTGAAATGTTATATATTTCGATTTGGGAATCTTGGTTGGCCTGAGTCCACATTCGATCACCATGTGCCGAGCACAACCGGGGTCAAAGAATTGGCTTAGTTCAACACATGGCAATACCCTTAAAAAAAATTACTATGTGGGAGTCTTGGTCGACTTGAGTTCATATTCGACCACCATGTGCCGAGCACAATCGGGGTCAATGAATTGACTCAATCCGGCATAGACAGCACCCTCGGAAAGATTAAATACCTGCCCCCATGCCGAAAGGGTCGCAGTGGCACAAGATGGCTCATTATTCACTTGTGAGATTGAGAGGGTGAGTCAATGGCAAATATTGGTAACTACATGGGATTATAACTGGATGGGTGGCCACCCTATTAGTATATTAAGAGCTCAACATAGGCTCATAATCACTAAAAGACATAATTCAGATGTTGTGGAATATATTAATTATTTCTTCTAATTATACGACTTAGTGTTTTTACAATAACGTAGAATTGCCTTCGCAGGTATGAGCATGGAAGGATGGGTAGAGTCAGGACACCTAGAGGACTTTATTATTTGACTATTCTTTTTTCGAGATTGTTTGCATGGCAGTAGGATTTTGGTTCGGTTCATGGGGCTTAGATTATTCTGAGCATTTGTATATTCAATTTATTGTTATGGATTTATTTAAAATCTTGAAAATTAATAGCAAATTAATTTATGAGACACTTAGTTTTATATAGCAACACTTGGCTCATGGCTCAGAATGGACGGGTCATTACATGTAGTATCAGAGCTGTGTTTCCCACAGAACGATCCAAATCAATCATTACCTTGTTGAAACTCTAAGAGCCAACTGTCCCAAGGGCAAAATTTCTCTTATATACGAATTGATCATTCTTTTATAGAATTAATTATCATTACTTTAGATGGTAAATAATTATGGGTGTGCCACTTATGTGTCATGCTAGGTGCCCGTGACGCTTAAGCCAATGAGCGTATATGGGACGCCTTTACAATCAGAGGTGTTATCTACGTAGTATGGGTTGTATGGGACACCTGTGCGATATGGATAAATGTGTCATTGGACAGTGTGCCCCACTTTAGCTAAGCATATAACTGGCAATTCTTAAATCAAGAAAAAAAACACCAATTTTTCTCCTCATGACCCTATTATATTTTGGAGGACGAAAATTCCCAAGCTAGGGAGATTGTAAAATCCCAATTTTTCTCCATATTATATTTTCTAAGACGAAAATTCTTAAGCTGGGGAGATTGTAAAACCCTAAAAGAAATAATTATGTTATTTTATTTACGGTTTTGTAAATCTTAGAATAAACCGTAATTATATTTAATTAAATTAATTCTTGAAAAAAATTAATATTATAAATTATCGATTTTGACCTTTAGCATATCAGTATAATGATATTTATAATATTTCTAGGATTTAACATCCATTCGTATTAACTTAACAATTACTTTTTGACTTTACGTTATCACACAAATGACTTTCTGAATTCCACACATATTTATAAAATTTAATGTAGTGACTTCTTGAATTTTGTACATATTCTTCTATATAAAGGAAAGTTCTGTTGTTAAGTAAAACATCCTCTAGATAACTTATGAGCACATTTGACTTTAAAGAAATTACATCCATAGTAAGATCATGTGTAATATTTGCGGGTACCTCATTAAAATTTCAGGTTCGTATAATTACTTGAAATGTTATATATTCGATCACCATGTACCGAGCGCAACCGGGGTCAAAGAATTGGCTTAGTTTGACACATGGCAATACCCTTAAAAAAATTACTATGTGGGAGTCTTGGTCGACTTGAGTTCATATTCGACCACCATGCACCAAGCGCAACCGGGGTCAATGAATTGACTCAATCCGACATTGGGCAGCACCCCCGGAAACATTAAATACTTGCCCCCATGCCCAAAAAGGGTGATAGGGCACAGGGCGCAGGGCGCAAGATGACTCATTATGTACTTGTGACACTGAGAGGGTGAGTCAATGGCAAATATCGATAATTGGAGGCCGCGGGCCATGTAACGTGTGTGAGCATATATGGGATTGTAGCTGGATGGGCAGCCACCCTCGTAGCATATTAAGAGCTCAACATAGGCTCATAATCACTAAAAGACGTAATTCAGATGTTGTGGAATATATTAATTATTTCTAGTAATTATATGACTTCGTGCTTTTATCACTAACATGGAATTGCCTCTGCAGGTATGAGCATGGAAGGATGGGTAGAGTCGGAGAGCTGGAGGAGAGGACTCTATTATTGGACTATTCTTTTCTCGAGATTGTTTGCATGGCGTGGTATTTTGGTTCGGTTCATGGGGCTTAGATTATTCTGAGCATTTGTATATTCAATTTATTGTTATGGATTTATTTAAAATCTTAAAAATTAATAAAAAATTAATTTATAAGACACTTAGTTTTATGTAGTAACAATTGACTCATGGCTCGGAATAGGCAGGTCATTACAATTGGTATCAGAGCTGTGTTTCCCACGAAACCATTCAAATTAATCATTACCTTGTTGAAAGTCTAAGAGTCCACTGTCCCAAGGGTAAATTTTCTCTTATATACGAATTGATCATTCTTTTATAGAATTAATTTTCATTATTTTAGATGGTAAATAATTATGGGTGTGCCACTTATGTGTCATGTTAGGTGCCCGTGACACTTAAGCCAATGAGCGTATATGGGACGCCTTTACAATCAGAGGTGTTATCTACGTAGTATGGGTTGTATGGGACACCTGTGCGATATGGATAACTATGTCATGGGACAGTGTGCCCCACTTTAGCTATGCATATAACTGGCAATTCTTAAATCAAGAAAAAAAAACACCAATTTTTCTCCTCATGACCCTATTATATTTTGGAGGATAAAAATTCTCAAGCTGGGGAGATTATAAAATCCCGATTTTTCTCCTTATTATATTTTCAAGGATGAGAATTTCCAAGCTGGGGAGATTGTAAAACCCTGAAAGAAATAATTATGTTATTTTATTTATGATTTTGTAAATCTTAGAACGAAGCCTAAATATTATTTAATTAAATTAATTCTTGAAAAAATTAATATTATAAATTATCGATTTTGACCTTTAGCAAATTGGTATCGTAATATTTATAATATATTTAGGATTTATCATCCATTCGTATTAACTTAATAATTACTTTTTGACTTTACGTTATCATACAAATGACTTTCTGAATTCCACACATATTTATAAAATTTAATGTAGTGACTTCTTGAATTTTGTACATATTCTTCTATATAAAGGAAAGTTCTATTGTTAAGTAAAACATCCTCTAGATAACATGGGAGCACATTTGATTGACTTATTGTTAAGTGAAACATCCTCTATTGTTAAGTGAAACATCCTCTAGCTACCAGTTACCATGTTATTAGTTAACATGTTATCAATATATCAGTATGAAACCAAGGTTCATAGTTTTCACGTGTTTAGTCGAAGCTTGTGAGGCCTAGACCTAACAATATGTTTTCACGTAGTTTTAGTTTCATTCACATAATGGCTCAATAGAGTATTACACCATGGACTTTAATGCATCCCCCTTAAGCAAGGGTTGTAGTTTATGTTTCAGGGTATTGTCTTGACTGTGCAAGTTATGACGGGTGATTTTTATTCAATTTCATGTTGGTCTTGTGGTGACCACCGTATTTCCCAAAGGTGAGTTAAGATGTAGTAACTCACAGCAGGCCCCAAGGTGCCAAATTCCAATTCATGTCTAGGTGCCAAGCTGCCAAACATGCCTTTAGTTTTTACTTAAATTTTATGTTTTTTTCATACCTTACCAAGGCATGCAAGTAAGTCACATGGGTAATTAACTTAGTTATGTTTTTTTATTTCGCTAAATAAGTTAACCTACTAGGGCTTACAGATCAGTCACATAAGTGGTAGTTAATTAGTTTCCAATTCATTTATTATTTTACATGTTATGTTCAATTATTTTCAGCCAAGTACAAGCACATGATATCATTATATGGTTATTATGTTCATGTTGATGTTACATTCAGTTAATGAAAGTAATGATTGGTGTTTTACTTAGATTTTCTATTGCATTTAATCAATTGATCAATTATAGTTCAGTCTCATTTTAATATTATTATTTAGTACATGTGTAATTAGTAGACTCGATATCGTTACCTTTGTACTTAAATATTAAAGGCCTTTGGAGTAACGAGATAGAGAAACTCAATAATTAGGATTTTATTTATTTTTATTGCTTTATTTGCATATTAGGACAATAGTATTAGTAGACTTTTTGTTGAGATGATACTCGAGCATATATTTTTAAATTTGGATTTATACAAATATGTTTGGTTGTACATGGTGGCTAAATGAAATGATCAGTTCTAGTAGTATTAATCCATATTATTACATATTTTTAGTTTTTCAAATTATTTCATGTCAAGCAACTGCATAGAAATTAATGACCTTGATTTAGGTTCTTATCATGTTAGTAAATTGAGGACGTTATAGTTTTATTAAAAGATAAGTCTTAATCAAAGAACCTCTCTTGATGACGCACTAGAAAAATAAAGGCCTTTACCCCACGACATAAAAACGTGGGGGAAAACATAAATAGCATGGAGAGGGGCGTGACCACATCCCAAGCCATGGGGTAAAATGCTATGCAGAACAAAACGTGGTGAGGAGTCTGTACATTTTAACCTAACCTAAACGTGGAGAAAAGCTTTCCACGCTTCTCAAGCCTTCACAAAAATTATTGTACTTTTTAAAAATAATCATTTTCAAACCTGTTATTATCATTTTTAAAAAAATATTTGTAAATCTGACATAAATATATCACATCTATACTAAATTTGTAATTAAAAGATGTAATTAAAATTCAAATGAAAAGTCCATGTATTTAAAACTGAACTAAATCTGCTTTATAAAATAAATGCTCTCAATCTGAATGGATTAATACAAGAAATTGCTATGGTCACAAAAATCAAGGAATTTTGAAGGCAGCTACATGGGAGAAAGCTAACTATACTCTTTGCAAAAAAGTTAGATCCTCACAATATTTACCCTTATAAAATGAACAACTAAATTAGAAATGATTTAAGCATAATGAAAGGATAATCACAAATAGATAATCAAAATATGCGCAAGTAAATGAACAAGGAAATTTATAATGAGCCTAATTGAATATAGTGTGTGAGGCAATACAACTTTAAACTTACAAAGTTATTTACTTTAGCTAATTAATCAAATCATACAAGTTACTAAGTAACGTTGAGCTTGATTTACTTAACTTCCTAAAGCGAACAAGTTAAACAAAAGAGAGCTAGGTGAAGTGTACAAGCAAGTGAATCAAATCAAAGTAATGTAGATAAAGAGAGAGGGAAGAGAGAATACATAAAGATTTTTTAAGAAGTTCCAAACTTATATTCCTCTCTTCTAGGCCACCGAGGTTTTTGGTGAGTAGTTCTTCATAGCTTCACTATTGCAGCAAACTTGTACAATTTACAAAGAACAACAAGACCTCCTTCACAAGCTTCAAGTGCCAAGGAACCTTGTACTTACAAACATTCATTCTTTAGCACCCGTCAAGCACCAAGAACGCTTGTACTCCAAGCACCCAAAGAGCCTCCAACCAGCCTTCCTTCTCCAACAATGAGTGTCAAGGAACTTTGCAAGCAGCAAGCCTTCCTTCTCAAGCACCTCTCCAGTGCCAATGAGTCTTGGAACTAGCTCTAAACAACCTTTAAGCAACCACCACATAAAGCAACACCTCCTTTCACAAGCTCATAACTTAAGCCAAGGGAGTCTTCAATCCAAGCACCCACCTTTTTTAGACCAAGTGCTCACACACACTCCCCACACCTTGGGAGTTTACAAATCAGCTCAAACACACTTGAACAATCTTCACACAAGAGTCTATCCTTAGATACATTTGATCATTGAATACAATGCAAGCTTTAACTTCTCAAATCATCAAAGAGACTTCTAGGTCTTCAACGTTATCCAAGGTGTGTTATTTTTAGGTTTCCAATACCTCTCTCCACATAGGAGTCATTGGAGTTCAAATCCTCATTTTTTTTCCAATGATTAGTTTTTGGCAATTTTTTCACAACGATCAATTGTCAGATGATTGACCGAATGCCTACTAATTGTTCACTTAAAACTACCCACATCAGCTTTGGCTGCATAACTCACAATTGAAGCTCTGCGAAAGTTTTTTCAATTTCCTCTTCATCTGTCACATCAGCCCTAGGGTTCCCAAACTTCTTTGACTCTATTGACCGAATGCCTGCCGAAGTTCTCTTGACTCATTTTCATATTAGCCCTAGCTTCCCTCTTGCACCTTGATTATTGAACCCGCAATTGAAGGTTCGTCAAACTTCTGGCATGCACAACTTCTCTTCAAGTCTCCACCGAACTACTATGATTTGCCAAACTCACGATCGATTGCTGAAGCTTTGCAAAAAGTTCCACATGTCTTGGTCTCACTCTACTAAATCAGCCCTAGTGTTCTCCACACCCTCTTCAATTGCCGAACCCTCAACTGATTTGGTTGAATCCTCTTCTTCTTTGGTCTACACTCATGTCTTCGGTTGCCAAAATTATAACCGAAGCATTGCCAAAGTCCTTCATTCTCTAACACTTCTTTTGATCTACAAACTTTGATTTCTTCAAATGGTTGCTTGTTCTTTTCTCTTCACTTGGATTCTTGATGTTCTTGATTTCTTTGATGGTGCATAGACTCCTATGAATAGACTTAGAGAGTTTGCATTATTATCTCATCAAACAAGGTTGACTACTTCTATGACAACTTTTGATAAAGACAACTCTAATGTGTTGTGAACTCTCTAAGTAGTTGGTGTCAATCCTAGTGAAGCATTCACTGAGTCTATCATGTAGATCTTCAACTTTTTAATTCTTCAATCTCTTGCTTTATAGTTCATGCATCCTGATTGCTCCAAAGCTACACCAAGATTAATTCCAAACCAATGCAAGATGACATGTCATAGAATTCTTATGTCATGATGAATATGTCATGCAACTTATGGCCACTAAGGGAGTGGTATCCTAGAATGATTTGGTTATTCTCATTAATTGATCATTAAAATTTATATCCCATGTGATGACTATACTCTAAACACTCACATCTGCCCTCTATATGAGCACACTCCCCCTAGCCATGTACCCATTACACATATATACTCTCCCTTAGGTCATCTCAATAAGCAACTCATTATAAGGGAGAGAGTTACGTAAACATCCCTAGCACTCATCATCACCTCTATGTCCATGCATCCTCTATACTTCATGTCTAAGATAACAATCATCAAAATATGAACTTAACTATAAAACCCGGCCTATCAGTCCAATGTTTTGCATTCAGTTGTTGTTGGCTCAATTCGAGTAGAACCCACTTGGTCTGGTTCGATTGATTTGGTGCTAGAAGGATCATTGTGTGTTGTTGAAGGCTTGGGTATTAGGTGTGTCTGCTGTTGAGTTTTCCAATCAGCCCGAATTTCCATGTATTTTGTTATGGTCTCACATTAGCCTAGAGTCCTAGTTGCTTAGCATGAAATTCTCAGTGTACCTTGAAAGCTCTAGATGAACCCTATAAGCTACCTTGAGCTTTCCCTACTTTTTTCTCCTTTTCCCTCTCTATTTCACCTCTTTGGCCCAATTCTGGGCTCAGCACAGTGATGTCGGGCCTCAAAACTGTGGTGTTGTGTGCATGTACGGGCCACATGTTTGTGCAAAATGCCGGTGTCATGGCACTGGTCATGGGTAGGGAGGGTGAAAACGCTCCCCACCTCTTGTTTTTCTCCCCTTTCTCCTCTCCTTGTCCCTTGGGCGTCACCGCCGCCCCTACCTTTTCTCCTTCCTCCTCCTCCATCCAGCTCCTCTCATCCCCCTCTTTTTCTCGTCCTCCTCCTTCACTCTCATCTTCCTCTTTCTTCTTCTCCATGAGGTACGCTTCATCTCTTCTCTCTTTTGTTTTTGTTTTTTGGCATGTCATGGTTGTTTGCATGTAGATCTCTTTGTTTAGGTGTGTAGATAGGTAAATCATCATCATCTCTAATAGGTTTGTTAGTTTTCTTATTGTTTACGTGTTAAAATTTTGATTTTTTTATGAAAAGCTATGATGTTTTGTTGTAAAATATAATAAAATATTTGTTTCAACAATATTTACAAAATCGAGAGACTAATCTACATAATAACGTTCGAAATTATAAAAATTTATAAGTTTACAATTTTTTATTTTTCGATGCCCCAGCGCTCAAGTTTTGATGCCTAGGCACCCTAACGACACCCACTTTTGCAAAAAGGTGGGAGTGTGGGCATTCAAATCTAGCGCCCAGGTTCAGGGAAGGTTAGGACACAAGTAGACATGTCCTTTTATGTGTTTTAGTTATTTATTTGTGTTTTTTTTCAAAAGTTGATTCCTTTTCTAATTCTCTTTGTCTCATTTACTCTCACCTCTCCTCTCTCAATCTTTGAGGGATTTTGGTGATCAATTTTGATTTTTGTGAGAATTTTCTTCTAACAATTTTGTGGTGTGATAGGTAGTGTATGCTATTAATTTTGTGGTAGTGAGGAAGACAATTTATTGTATCTTAGATACAAATTACAAGTAGAAGACCTTAGTATACATGGCAGTAATTTTGTATCCACGAAAATGTCTTATACATGCCTTCAATTTGATTTTCTCCCTTAAATTGACTATTTGCTTGTGGCTTCCTCTTATCAGGTATCTTTCTTTATTTTCCAACACAACAACCCTTCTTAGTAAGCAATGCATCAAGCTAAAGAAAGAACAAGAATTCAATAATGGCCATTAAGAACGACCTGCAAAAATAAAAGCTCTTGCAAAAGACGACCGCGGTTGTGGGAGAGGGCGACAGCAGTGGTAGGGAGTGGCGGCGGTAAATTTTTGTGGGACACGACAGCGGTGGAGGGCGGCGCTGGAGATAAACTTAAATTAAGATTCTATCAGATTTATAGAGATAAAGTTTACAGATTCATTTATCTAATCAATCATCATACGTATACAGATAGAATATTACATGTACCCGATTTATTTGTATGCAAGAACTATTAAGTGCATATGAATACAAGTTTGCTGAAAAAATAGATAAGTTTCAGAGATCAAAGCTGTGGCTGTTGAAATGGAAGATCGGTCCGCTCCATTTCCATTTGAGGTTTTGTGACCTGCACTCCTTTGCGACACTGGTTTGGAGGCTTGCCGGTCCACAGACAATCACGCCCACGTCTTCGTCACCCCAGTTTCCGGCAACAGTGTTGAAAATGTCTGCAAATTCATAATTTATTCATAAGTTGCATAGTACTCATTTTTCAATGATAGAATATTTTTTTCTTCTCTTGTCACCCAAGGCCCAAAAGGGTATTAAGAACACAAATTTTAAATCGGATCAATATAAAATGACAAAATATTAAATGTCTGAACACCCTTTTTAACTTGTACCTTCTCTCTTGAGAGGCCCCGGGATTGCCGATGTAGGCATTTTGAAGTTTCAATTTTAGATTAATATCATACACATTTTGGAATGTAAAACTATTCAGTATTTAGGAATCTTTGAATAAAATTGATACCTTTAAATTTGGGCCTCATGCCATATCTAGTAGTGGCCAAAGAAACCAGATTGTTTGGGCAGGCATCCCCTTGTTTGAGCTGGCTTTTACCAGGAAGCTGTTTTCCATTGTCATCACATGACCATGCCTCTAGAGCTGGGACAGTTCTATTTTCCCAATGATTCCAGATGAAAATCACAAGTCCTCCAAAAATGACCACACTAGCAATCATGTTCATGACAAACAATAGCCCTTGGTACCACCAAATAGTTATACCATAAGGTCTTATGTAGAAAGCTTCCAAGAGACCAAATATGAAGATGAATCCGAGTGCGGATGCAACTACATAAGCACCCGACCACAATATATTCCCTGTGCCTACAAGGCTGGACATTTGAGTCCCCCTGAGGAGAGCAAATCCAGTAGAACCCAGCTTCTGATGATCAGGAAAACCATTTTCCTACATTTGGGGAAGAAGAATTTCACTTGTCTATGTATTAAAGATGATGTCCCGCATTCAAGCAAATAGTAACAACTAGTTAAGAAAGAAACAAACTTACCAATGGGGGTTCTGTTTCCTGAGTGACAAATGTCTGGACCTCGAGATGCAACTTATTTGAATGATCAGCCCGGATCGAATTTGCATCAACCATTGAAAAAAGATGAAGTTCTTCGGTTTTCTTGACAGCCCAGATGACTAAAACATTTTTTGTCAAACATGGTTTCTTTTCTTTTAGCCGAAGTATTATGTCATTCACAATGGCCAGAAAAGGGGAAATCCCTATCCCCCCAGCTACCAAAATAAGGTTTTCATATCTGACAACCGGCAAGTTTTAAGAGTAAAAACCAATTCTAACTAAAACATATCAGCTACTATATATAAAACGGCGGTAAGAGTTGCACTCTACTGAAAACTAGGAAAATCAACTAATCAAAATACAATAAAGGAAATAAAAACAAACTAAATTATTATATTCTATCTTTTAACGGGAGTTTATCTTTAGAACTGGAGTTTATCTCTCACATATCACTATTTAATCTATCTCTATGAAATTAGAATCTATATCTATTACCTCTGTTATAAGCCACCAAAAAATTTTTGGCACCTCCCAATAGAGACGCAGAAGGGATGCCGAGCGTCCCCATGGTTGAGATCGGGAGGTTCAACGGTGGGGTGGGGGCGTCTCCAATGGGAGGAACCAAAACCCCATATAAGCCACAACATCTTTCCTAGTATATCGTAAATAGGCTAAAAAACAGTATCACAAACAAATCAGATTCTTACGTCAAGTGGTATGCTCTCTCGTGACCATACGGGCCCTCCACTGAAGCAGTCATTTGTTGGAAAGTATTAATTGGTAGGTGTTCACTACATTGCTCAGAAATGCTGCTGATTTTGTCTCTAAGATTCTTCGTCCACTCTCCTAAAACCTTTATAAGGACGGCAATATGATGGTCGCCATCCATTGGACTTGAAGATACACTAAAAGGATGCCATTGTAAGAAAGATAATTCCCGAACTTGAACGAAAATGAAACTTAGAGCATTATACTTGAGACCTGCAATAAGCAAAATCAGCAATAAGCATGCTCCATAACCACTATTTGATGTAAATATAAAAGTTGGAAGTAGAATTGCGAAATCCATGCATTGGTAATAGCATATTTACTTCTTGGCCTAGAGAAGACCAACTCCACAGTCCCACAAGGAAGGCAACGAGCGGATAGTATATCGACTAGCTTTCTTGACTGGCAGAACCTTAGAAAGCGATCAAGGATGAAAAGAAAAATGGGTCCTGCAGCCATACTAAAGATGAAGTCCCCAACATGCAGAGCTAGGAAGATAACAAATACAACGTAGAGTTGATGCGTGTAGAAGAAGAGCTCGAAGTAATGCTTCCGAACTGGGTGTAGAGATGTCACCCACATCAATAATCCGGCCGAAACGCTTATAACGCCAGCAAGGTTTGCCACTCCTATGCTCCTCCATTCCAATAGCTGCAGTTATAAATTACATTATGTTGTGATGAGAAAAAAAATTACAAATAAATGAGAATTACTCTATTTTTAAGATTTTTTTTTTGTGTATAACCCATGTAGCTGCACATAGAATAGTCATTTAAGTTGATCAAGGGTACTGGGAACAATGGGAGTTCAGCATTCTGGCTCTATGGAAATGAAAACTCTTTTCTTTCTTCTTTGTCATTCCTCTCCAGAAAAATTAAGATTCTGGTTACGGATTCTTCCTTCTATTCCATTCTATCGTAAACCATACCAATACTTAGTTCAAGATTTTCTATGTTTTCTTTCATCGTCCCCATCCATACTTTTCTTGAACTACCTCCTCTGCCTCTTCACAAGAGCATATGAGGGACGTTTTTACACGTGCCAAAATTAGCATAATCTATATCCTAGAATTTTCTCCTCAATAGACATGGCCTTCACAATTGCACATGTAATCTTCGAAGTTTTGAACTGAGATTTTTATGCAAATTATCATGAACTGAAATCTAAAATTGCACACTAATTACTCACTTCTTGCAGAAGCTTTCCTTGAAGAGCCCAAGATGTGACATAGAAAATTCCATGTACTGTAAACAACATCATTGTGAGGTGCCCCAGCCAAACGTGGTATTTGGCTGCATGCTCAAAAGGAATGTCAATAAGTCGAAGCAGAATTGAACCCCTGGCCACTGGCAGAAACAGGAAACCCAAGCAAAAGAGTCCGATCGAACCGAATCGGAGACCCATGTATTCCAACATTAACCAACTACAAAAGCCGCCCCTCCATCAGCTCTTATTAATAAAACGGAGGTAAAAGTCGAGCTCTCTAAAAGCACGAGATTTAACCAACCAATCAATATATAACAAAAATAAAAAAATAAAATTGTTATAATTTATATTATTAATAAATTATAAAATTAGAGTTTATCCTTTAATATCAGTGCAACTATAAAGCGACATCTTATCTAGTTAATTTCTAAAGAGACTGCTAGACAAGTTGCTATTCAATGTTGAAAGATAAAAACATCGTATGGTGAGTAATAAATAGAGCGAAATTTTATCCCACATGTGCAAGTTGTCCATGAAAGACTTGAAATCAGTGAACCTTTTTATTAGAACTAGTCTCTAGTCCATGCCAATTACAAATCATTAAGGATTTGTTTGGCTAACAAGAATGACATGAAAATTTTAAATAGTCGTACTAAAATTAGTAAATATGTAATATATTCATAAAAAATTAACACTTTTATAAGGGGTTTTTATTTAAATTAATTGTGATTTTCAAGTGGTAATAATGAGTAAAAAGGGGAATTTTTTTCATATGCGATGTATAGGGAACCTATTTGATGATAATTATGATTAATTTCAATATAAAGTATAATAAACATATACCAATTTTTTAGAAATATATTACATATATATATATATATACTAATTTCAATAAGGTTAAGTATTTAAAATTTTGATGTTGTTTGCATCATGGTAGCCAAACGTAGCCTAAGTGAATTCAGCAAGACTTTGGCTAACCTTGTCTCTAAAGAACGACTCTCCATCGCATAAGCAGAAACCGCCCACACAACATACGCCGCAAATAGGAGAATCCCAATTAGCTCTCCAGCCGAAACTACACCGAATGGTCCCTCAACAAGGACGGGAAAAGTCCACATTCGAAACCTCGGAAACTTTGAATTTCTCACACTGCATACAGCAAATTATCACTTTCTGTAGACTGGTAGAGTTTTATGGGCCATTGAGGGTTAGTTAAAGTCTTACATGTCAGACTCTTTGGGGAAGACGGCTAAATATACAAAGGCTAAGAATGCAACGATCATAATTGGACCACTAAACATAAGCAGTAGACTTCCTGCACTCACAACAAAATTAAAAGTTACAAAAAATTGGAACTAGAAGCTAGGGCTTTTCGTCAAAAAAATGTCGAAATCAATTTACCATACATATTTACACGAAATCCAGTCTACCGCTCACAAAATTAGCAAAGAGAAGGGGAAATTGCCCACCTGGAAGCCCGAAAAATGTGTCTCTGGTAGCAAAAATCCATCTGCGGAACAGTCCTTGAACAAATTCGCTGGGGAAGAGGAAAATGAGAGCAGCCCAACAAATGAAAACCCCCACAACAGAATTTTCAAGCTCCATCTGGTAAAATAAGTCGAGATTGATTCCTGCTTGCCGCAGACTTCTTTGCCGGGTCCGTGGGGAAGAAGAGGCTCATTTGCTGATGGGTCGGCCATGGAAGAAGATGCAGAACAAATCTCGCTTGAACTCTGTAATTGTTCTAGCACTTGTGATACAGCTTCTTATGCATTAGGGTAGAAAACAGCGGGGGAAGCTGAATCACATTTAAAAAGTTGGGAAAAAAAACAGGGTCTTCAGAAAATTTGGGGCCACAAATATTTGGCCACATATGTACGAGGAACATTATTCATGATAGTTACCTTGAATCAAAAGCCAAGACTTTTCATGAGAGTATCTTTTGCAATCGAATCTTAGTAGCATTTGTTCAAAAAAATAAATGTCGATCGATTGTGATGGAATTGTATTACCAGCTCTAGTAAGGTCTAATGTGGAGTGTGGCCTTCGTCGTTTGGCTCATCACATCAGTGTTAAAAGGACCACCACTCCTGGGCACCTGTTGATTAAAAGCCGTGAATGAATCATAAAACAAGAATCACGATTGCACATTAGCGCGAAACCTACTCCGCATTGGAGTTGTTTTAGCCACACCTTTAACAGAAGCAAGCACCCATCTAAGAAAAGTTAGTCATTGGCAGAGGGAGAGGGATTAGCTACTTAGTTATAAATAAAATTGCACACTAAATATAACATGAGATTTTGAAAATCGTCATCTTTAACAAATGCCACCCAAGTATTAGATTTTTTTGACAAATGAGGAATTTTGTTTATGACTACTTGATGACTTTTAAAATTTAAAGATATCCAATGTAAGGTACCAAATTTTGTTTATAGTAGAGGGCTATCTTTCCATAAGTGAGTATTTTTTGAGTAAGGTGTTTTTTCTCGAGTAATAATTTATTGTTGGAAAAATATAAAAAGGATATTGAAATTATACACTTAATACGATAAAGCCACAAAAAATAGATAATTTGATGAAGAAAACCAAATCCAATGCAGTTACAAAGACTTTTTCCATTAGAGATCGACTTTTAATTCTCCTTATATATATATATATATATATATATATATATATATATATATATATATAAGGAGAATTAAAAGTACGATCTATTTATTCTTTAGATTAAAGCTTATCTTTAAAATTTGAGTCTATTTATAAGATATCAAATTATTATACTTTATCTAATTTTTCAATAAATTTTGTTCATTGAATTAGAGAATATTTTTAATATTAGCCATGTATAATACGACATTGTGCCTAGTATATATAAAATGATGACTAGGGTTGCAAACAGCCGTTATGGCTTGTTTAATAGCCATTTATGGTTTTAAAATTTTTTACCATTGTTGAGCTATTCATGGAGTTTAAAAGGTTCCACCATAACCAAGTTTGTACTATTTTATCGTCGATTAAACAGTTAACTAATGGTTAAATTTTTACCATTTTGAAGATCATAAACTAACAATGTTAAGTAAGTTATAAATTGTAATTATCTAAAATAACTTTCCACTTAGAAAATACAAAATATTAATATAATTACCATCTAAATCATGGTAAACTAATATTACAAAGTATAAAATAAGTAAGGAAAAAATCTAAATTGATAATGTCATCAAAGACTAACTTTAACAATTAAATATTTTAAGATTAAGGGTGAGGGAGAGATGAATTTTAAAATTTGTTAAATCGGTAAAATGGTTACCATAAAGCCTTATACCATTATCATTTATATTTGAAATTAGTTTATTTAAATTCATTGAGTTCTTCTTCATTTTTTATATGATTAAATAAGTTCTTCATTATTTTTGTTCAATTTAATTCAGATTCATTGATAGTTGACAGGTTGACAGATTGATAAATTGGGTAACTATTCACTAGCCTAACCGGAACCTATTTAGCAAACAATAAATTTTGTTTATAACTACTAAATTAAAAAATTGAAATGGTGTAAAACCTGTGACTCGAGTTAGGGTTTTATAGTTTGAACTGGTTAGTTCAACTGTTATTTTCAATCGAGTTAATTTTAAAACACGTATACTTAACCAAGACCGGTCTTATATTATGAACCATGAAAGTTATGTGTGCCTAAGTATATGATGATAACGTCAGTAAGACAACAGTAGAATAAGTTATCAGAATATATGAGAGTACGCTAGATTTTCTTTATTTATTTTAATTAGATTGTAGAATTATTTTTAAGCCGAATAATGCATTAGGATTCATTACAAATAGTTTAGGTGCGTTATTAGTCATAGAGCATGTTATTGTAATGTTGCAATGTGTATTACATCTTACAGAATTTTTTCCTATTTTTTGAATTTTTTAGAATTATTACGAATTAGTATTATTTTTCTCAAGTCGGAGTCGAGTCAAGTTTTAATTACGAGATGACCACTCATTTTCTCCCCGACCACTTGTTTTCTTCCCTAACACCTGACGAGATGACTCTTAACCATCTTCCCGCCTACTTCTGTAACACCCCGTTTCGACTCACCTGTGAACCGACCCGGAAATGTCACCGGCGACCGAACCGTTCGTTAATCTACTGGGTTCGGTTAAGCCGACCCGGATCTGCCCTCGGCGTCTCAAGATGGAGATGCAAACATGAAATGCATGAATGGGAACAATTGGGTTCTAACGCGGTCCTACATGCATGCTATGATGTACAAGCAAAAACAAGACAAAACAATAAATGAGAAACCAAAAGAAAATATATACTACTACATAAAAACGGACAAAGTTTCCACTAAAAGTGCAATAAGGGCCAACCTGTCCACAACAAAGGTATATAAATATTTTATCAAAATACGACAAAACATAACAATCTACCGCGACATTCCATTATTATCTCATTTGTTTTCATCTAAGCCGAGGCTGAACTCAAGGCTCCCTGCTCATTCACATCTATCCGTTCATTTCATAACAAGCAATTCATCAAGACAAAAACATTCTAATTATCATTCACATAGCAATAACACACCATCATTATACATTACACGTGGCAGGTACATGTGTGCGCGGTTCTGTGCTGCTCCTCCGCAGTCCCGACAGCTTTCATCACTCGCATTCCTCACCTACATATATATAGAAAAACCGTCAGTAATGAGTGTTACCGGCCCGGAAAATAACTAATATCAATCTGGCACAGGAGAGCAAACTCTCCTGTTGAATGAAAACCATATACTTCCTCAAGAACTCTCATCAGGGCACATACGGGAGCCGTCGCCCTCGGGTCGACAGCGTCCCCCTTTCTTTCTCATTCTCATACCTTGGCCATTTCTCTATCGCTTCTCGCATCAAATCTCATTCCTTTCCACCCTCTGCACCTTCCATATTACTCCTGGCCTTGAGCACGAAGGCCGAGCACTCTCAGGCAGTCGCCTTTAGTACCCTTTGAAACCACAAGTCTAGACATGCGCTGCAATGCAGTACCCGTGAACCTCCACACTTCTCCGGGTTTGAGGAACTCAAAGGTGGAGTTGTCAGGATCCCTCGGGAATGAAACGGCCCGCACACCATTCCAGAGCCCACTATCGACTCACACGTGCCCGCTCGCGTAGCACGGCAGTCGGATTTCCCTCATTCAATCTCTCACTGAAAACGCGAAAACTATACATATATATAGGATCTGGGTTGGGATTTATACAATAGGCCCGAAGGCATCGTGAGCTGGATCTGAAGTTCGAAAACAATCTCGAGGGATCTCATCCTCGAGGGTTATTAATCCGAAAGAATTGTTGGCTAAATGGCCCGAGTTAAGTGGGATCCGATAAAACGCCACTTAACTCGTCCTGCACATGATAAATCAAATACACAATAGAGTAGCGTAAAACAGAGAACGAGTCCTAAACGGACCTGGTAGAAGCTCCAAACGGGTCCACGCGCCTAGGCGGCGAGCTCCTACACCGTACCTACACAATCAAGCTAAAAACTAACGCCCGCATGATGAATCACACATCCTATAGCATGCACACACAATCAACACAATCACGCATCAATCAACACACATCAACCTATATCAATTCTAGCAAGTCTACTTAGGCTAGTTTGCATTAGATCATGATCATTACCTAGTTACCCTAATTAGTTTCTTAGCCTCCATTTTTAACACCACTCAATCAAACAAATTTCATATTTTATCCTTAATCAAATCTACATTTATATATATTATTATAACACACAATTCACCAATCATAGCATGCAATTCTAATAATCAATACTTTCAAATAATTAAGTTAAAAATAAATTATACCTCGCGTCGTCGAAAATCGGCGACGGCTAGGGTTTCCGTTTCGTGGCTCGAAACTCGAACTCGGCACCTAGCGGCGTCCGAAGTCCGATCAGATTGGACCGGGTGCGTTCGGCGGATGATCCGGCGAATTTCCCACGAATCCAATTTTCCGGCAGTTTTCCGGCGAGTGTCTGCGGTTTTCTGGCGGATTCCGACGGTTTTCCGGCGATGATTCGGGATAGGGCAATCAGGGGGTCTATCGGCACCAGCTCGACGGGCTTGGTCTGATGGTGGTGTCAAACAAAGCAGCCGGGGTGGCGATGGCTGTCGGCGGCGGCGTCGAAAGTGGGTGGCGGCGGCGGCGTGCTCCGATCGGGGCTGCGGCCGGCCTCGACGGCGGTCGGGATGATGGGGGAAACGTCGGCGACGATGAGAGGGTGAGACTGGTGGTCACGGCGGCGGCGACGGCGACCGAACGGCGGCGGAATCCGGCTCGGAGTGGCGACGGCCAAGGCGGCTTCGTGGCATCGCGGCGGCGCACCGGCAGGCGATCGATGGCCGAGGTCTGTCGGGACGGCACGACGACGGCGAGGGGATGATGGGCGGTTGGTTCCGGCAGCGGGGCAGCAGTCGATGGTGGTGGCGGTGACGAACAAAGTGGGTGGCGAGGGTTTTAGGAGGGAAAGTGTCGGGGAAAGGAGAAAACACCCCCAATGGCAATTTCGTAAATAAGTATTGACTCGATTGCTACTCGAGTCAAAATAATAACTAGTTCATAATAAATTCTAAAACAAAATATGGGAAAATCCCATAAACTAAAACAAACACAACAACATCCAAATGACATGCTCTATAATTAATAACCCATCCGAATATAATCTAACACGTCCTAATGCGTTATTCGGCATAAAACTATTTCTACGATCAAACATATAAAAAGGAAAAATACTGCATACTTTCATATATTCTGATAACTCATTTCTCACCATCTTCTCGACGTTATCATCATATATTCAGGTACACCTGACTCTCATCGCTCATAACTCACAGCTGACCTCGACTCAGCACGCGGTTCATGAACTAACTTGACTCGAACCAACGGTCGAACCGATTGGTTCTGTAACATAAAACCTTGACTCGAGTCATGGGTTTTACACACTTGTTTGCCCCCCCTCGGGAACTTATTTATTCCAAACCTTTGACATCGTCACCATCCAACTGCCACCATCCTCTTCACCTAACTCCCTTCTTCTTTTTCTCCCTTCCTTCTCCCCCACGATCCTCACTCGAGGCGGCCACAACCTTGTCGTTGTTGCCTCGTGACTAACGATTAGATATATTATTTTATCTGATTTTATTTGATAATAAATTATTTTATGATTTTATTGTGATGCAAATGGTATGATTGTAAATAGGTGTTGGTTTAAATTTAAATGCATGTTAACGGATGATAATAATGAATTAGAGTTTGAATTTAAATGCATGCAAATAGATGTTGTCTTGTATAGATTACTGAAGAGTGTAGCATTTATGAATTATACTGGGCGTTAATATTTAGTCTTGTTGTGTAGGTACAGAATAAGAGCTTACTGCCTAGGTGCAAAGACACGCTCAAAGCTTCTACCAGGTCTGTTAGGACTCGTTTCTTATTTTATGGTCTATTCTATTGTGTATTGTGTTAATACTTGCAAGAGGAGCTAAGTGATCTTTTATTGAATCCCACTTAACCCAGGTCATTTAATTGATCGATCTTCCTGATTAATAACCTTCGAGGATCTCTTGAGTATGTTTTTGAAAACAAGATCCACCACCAAGTTGCCTTCGAGCCTATTGTGTAAATCCCTTCTCAGACCTATATATACTTTTATCGAGTTTTCAATGAAACGAGAGATGGAAAAATCGACTCACACGTACCTTGAGTAGGTGCGCGTGCCAGTCAAAGCAGACTCTGGATTAATGAGCAAGCTATTCCAATCTTGAGGGATCCTAACAACTCATATTTTGAGTTCCTCACACCCGAAGAAATGTGGAGGTTTACGGGTATTGTTAAGTACATTGCATGTCCAGACTTGTGGTTCAGAGGGTACTAAAAGCGACTGCCAGAGAGTGCTCGATCTTCATGCTCAAGGCCATGAGAATTATGGAAGAAAGGAGAGGGGTTAGGATATACTAGTAGTCCCAAGGGACTGGAAAATGAAATGAGAAGATGTTGAAAGCGGCATCAGGAGCAGCAGAGCAGTCAGTTTAGGATGCTACCGGGTCTGCAGCCCAGTGGCTACCTCAGTAGGTGCCCTTTAGAGAGTTAACGAGAAGTATATGAACGTTTTCCTTCATATGAGAGTTTGCTCTCATAGCTAGTTTGATATTGATTATGTTTTTGGACCAGTAACACTCGTTATTGACGTGTTTTGTATAATATATGTAGGTGATGATCATGAGTAGGAAGAGCCAGTCTGGACAGAAGAACAGTGACGTCTCTTGCATTCAAGCACGTCAGATGATAGCATGTTTAATATTTTGAGGATGATGTAATAAAATACAATACATGATGTGGTGTGATATGGTATATGCTTCAGTAAAAAGATTACTAACGATGACATGTTAATAAATATGTTTAATCATTGAATAAATACAACTAGTAAGTCAATACTTAAAATTAATGAGAAATGTGATTAGAATGCATAGGTGGGTCAAAACCCAAACTTCAAAATGATTATACAGTAGATTAGAAAGTTGTGTGAATGAAAATGTATGATTATATATATATATATATACACATCATCAACACATACATATATACATGTTGATTTAACAGGGTAACCCTTAATTGTACTTTAAAGAGAGACTCAATTTATCTTATTTTACTGACCCTTATCGATTTTTATCGTAATTATTTAGTATGTGAATTGGTTGGCATGTCATCAATATAGTATCATACTAGGTTTATTTTTGAATATTCATTTATGCATAACGATCGACATCTTTTATTTCGAGGCATCGAGAGTAAATCTGCAGGAGTTTGGTTCAGATTAGCAGATCAAATTAAAATAAGTGACATTTTGGTTCAGTTCTCAAACATGAATTGAAGTTTGGGCGTTACAAACGGTATGAAAAACTATGAAAAACAATAAGGCAAAGCTTGCGGAAAAAAATATTAGAGAGGCTTAAGAAAAGTAGAAAAACAATCTACAACGAGTCCCTTTCACGGGATGGTCCAAACTATTTGATTGAAGCCTTTCTTGTTTTATAGATCGCAGACAAAAAGCACCTTTTTAGGTCATTCTTAAGCCACGTATTCAAATTGCATTTAAGAAGAAGGGACCAGCACTGAGGGAGACGAGTGGCTCTGGCATAATACATTGCCATCCATAAGAATTCATGGCATGACGAGTGGCACTGACAATGATAAGAAAATGCGGCTCTAAAAAAAAAATCAAGAAAACAAGCACGGAAAGAAGCCACTGACGCTGACTTACTCGTTTTACATTTAAATATTATAAAAATATTTAATTTTTAATTAAATAAAAATAATAATATAATTATATCTATTTTTATTTATTAATGAAAAAAGGTCTATAAAAGTTAGGTTCTCACTGAAAGTAAGAATTTGATCAATTAAAATATAAGAACAATAAAATTAATAAAATAAATTATTATAATTTATAATTAAGATTTATCCTCAAAATTTGAATTTGTCATGAACATAACAGCCTATTTTCTTATTTAATTAAAGCTTATATATAAAATTTGAGTCTATTTCTAACATAACTATACATAAATGATGCCACATCTTGCCTAATTAGGATAGTGCCCTAAGCATAAAATACTATATATTACAATTTTAACTATATTTATCTAGAAATATCTAGTAAAGTTAGTTAAGACAACAAATTTCTCCTCATATATAATAAAATTAGTGCACAATCTAAATTATTTAATTTTTCTAATTTCATTATGAAGGAGACGCTAATTAATTAATACTTTTATGAATTATTTTTAAACTTTATTTTAGTTTGTAATATTGGTTTGGGGTGTTGTACGTAATTTCACAAGAGGTAAGATGTTAATTATAAATGTATTCGCTTCATATATATATATATATATATATATATATATATATATATATATATATATATATATATATGTATAGTATATATCAAAAATGTATTTTGGCTGCCATACTCACACTAGCTAAGGAATCAGTTATCGTAAAAAAATTAAGCTAATGAGATTTTCTAGTATTGAAATTTTTATTTTTAGCAATTTTAGGTTATGAGTCTAGTTTAAAAACTTAAGACTTGGACTCTACTTTGTTTTCAATGGAATACAGTCGAATTGTTAATTATGTTAATAAAATATTATATAAAATTAGCATTTATTATTCTTTTGATTCTTGAATTTATTAAATATATAGTGTAGATTACTTTAAAATATTAATTCTGCTAAATTAAATGAAAGCTAAAATATTTTAATAATTTAAAAAAATAACTTGGGGACTCAATAATAAACTTTATTATTAATTAGGAAGTCATTACTGGAATTTGACATAAGAAATTAGAGAGTAGAGTGGACTTAGGGAAGTTTTGAAATAAAAAGAGTTCTAAAACCATAGTTATGAAAAGTTTGAATTAAACCATTATTTTATATGATAGAAACAACTAACCCAAATTTTTATGATTATAATAACCTTTCTAAGAAATATAATTAGAGACCCTAACCGATTCGTAACGGATTTGTATAATGGTTATTATAATCTTACATATGACGAATACCCCGCGTTATGTATCATTTTTATTTATGCATGGGCGGATAATGTTGTGATAGTAGGTGCAACGAAGTATAAGTTACAGCTTTATGCGCCCCTGCTCAATCATCCATTTCATGCTTCAATGGTGGTTAACGTTTTTGAATGTCCAGTAAGCCCATCCAAACGTAGCCGCCCGGCCATAAATTTCCATCTGAGCATGTGTAAACCTCTGCAAATCATGTTTCGTTGCCCATCTCACTGGCCATTCCGCAACCCATTCTCCTACATTGATTTCCAAATCAATTCGTTATTTGATCTGGTTCAAAAGTTCAATATTATTTGTGTGTGCACGGAATAGTATAATTTACCGACAAAGGTGAGGGGGCCGTTAGCTATGGTCACAGCATTGAGGTTTCTGCTCCTATTGTTGCACACAAAATTTTTATTCTCTTCTGCGGTCATATTGTCGAACACATCACTGTACAAGTTGTAGTAGTGAACATCAACCACGCTGCCGACGAAGCCGCCGGCAAAGGCAAGAAGCTCTGTTGGGTCAGCTGGTCCTAGCCGATTCAACATCACGACATAAGCTGTTCGCGAGTGTCGGCGCACTGCTTGGTAACCGGCACGGTAGTACTTCTTTAAACTATCAAGCGGAACACCGTGTGCCCTCGGTTCGTTCATCAGTTCCATGGCTAGAAAGCTCGTCTCTTCGCCATACCTAAATTCCATAATTTATTCACTAAATCAACCCGCTTTAAATAACGTATGCATGGGGCTTCTAAATTTGATTGAACTTAATCATAGGTCGATCATGAGAGGAGGGCTCAGTGGCAGTGATAAGGCAGCTCGCGAGAAAATTGCGGCAAAGGGGACAAGGCCGGCGGGGAGAAACAGGCCCAAAGT
>JAURVB010002583.1:0-58569 GCA_033002965.1 Piper betle | reverse complement strand
ATATTAATGTTAATGGTTGGTTTGTAGGTTTAAGATAATTAAAAGGTTTGGTTTAGGCAATACCCGACGAAACCCAACCAAATCTGACTAATACACACCTCCAAGTTGGCACCGTTTCACAAAGTGCCTTGAACTAAAAAAAGAGTACCTTGAACTCTAGACCTTGGATCAAATATGTGACCAAATTTAGCTTCTAACTTCTCCCTTACTATTTGCACAAAATTGTACCATGTATTTGGCCATTTACATAAACTCAAGGAATGGGTTTGCTGCCTCATTTGTTGAGGACTTATGCAATGCAAATACCAGAGTTCAGGGTCACACTAAGGCGCATTTGTCACTTACACTTATCATAATTGAATATAAACTACCAAGTAAAATTACCACGGAAAAATGGCATAAGTAGAACTTTCATCAATGCTTTCAGGTACAAAAGCTTACAAGGAATCCTTCCATCACTCTATTGCAATTCAGAGGTTTAGTCTTTGAAGCAGTCACTTAATGCTGTTTGTAATTTGGCAAGTATGGTGAATTGAAGGTCACTTGTCACAAGTGATACATGTTGTATGTACCTAACTTGATCTAAATACTATATGTAATAAACACAAACTTGATCAATATTTTAGTGAAGTAAGCCCAAAAGAAGCATTTGATCAAATCGGGTCAATTGAGTCGGAGTTAAACGACTACCAAAGGCTGTGCGGACAACAAGACAGCGGGGAAGATCCTTTTGGAGTGAATCGGAATAAGCAGTCAACAACCTGGAATTGATGATTCAACTTAACAAGGGCGAACGAATGTGCAACTCAACTAGACTGAATGGGCAAGCTGGTTGAATCCAGCGGGTGAGCCTCTGACTTGAGGAGACTGGGTCCCATGCGGCAGTCATGGGATAAGTTGGTCTCCAAGTCACTTGGGTCATCTTGCCAAGTAGATTTAAAATTGCAGCTTCATTTCTGGAGTTTTTTAATTTTAGGCGAATTAGTCATGGATGCTTAATTATATAAATGAAGTAGTGAATAAAAGGAAAATTTCTACCTTATAATATAATAATATAAATTATATATAAATTTAATTTAATAAAAAGACTTGTGCAAGTAGGCCCACAGGAAGGACAAGGCTCGTCTCGACCAACAGGTTGACGATGGCCGCCCGGTACAGTCAGAGGCCCCATAACCCATTGATTGATCAAGTTGTGATATATACCCATTGATTGACAGTTGTGATATATATATTTATATATATAGTGTGAACTTTTTTAAATGTGAACTTTGTAAACCTGCATCATGACCACTAATTCTTTATCTAAATGGTTTAGATTGTCAAGTTATAGGTAGTAATTATGGGTTGTTCTATCAATAATAAATTAATATGAACCAATAGATAAAAAATGAAGATTATGATAAGAGTTTATGAAGTTCACATTTAAATAAGAGTTCACACTCTATTATTTTCGTGTGTGTGTATATATATATATATATATATATATATATATATATGAGAGGGAATTCTGTACAGCCATCTTGGCTGTACTGAGTTGATCATAGCCGTTGGATCGCCATCCAACGGCTGTAAAATAACAGCCCCTCCCTCCCCTGTTTTCACCCCCATGCCGCGCCCCTCGCCCCGCCCCGCGGCCCTCGCTCCGCCCCGCGCCCCACGCCCCTCCCCTTGGTGGCCCTCGCTCCGCCCCGCGCCCCCCGCCCCGCCCCCCGCCCCCCCCCTCCCCTCCCTCCCTCCCTCCCCTGCTTTCACCCCCACGCCGTGCCCCTCGCCCCGCCCCGCGGCCCTCGCTCCGCCTCGCGCCCCCTGCCCCGACCCACGCCCCTTGCTCTGCCCACCCCTCCCCCGCGCCCCCGCCCCGCCCCCACCCTTCCCCCCTCCCCTGCTTTCACCCCCCTGCCGCGCCCCACGCCCCGCCCCGCGGCCCTCGCTCCGCCCCGCGCCCACGCCCGGTTTCCCTCCCCTCTCTGCCCGTTTCGTCCCAACCCCACGCCGGCGTCACCAACAGCACCGCCGACGGTGGCGCGAAAAAACAGGGCCGGGGGAGGAGGGCGAGGTGGAAGGGGCGATGGCAATTTTGTAATAAAAATTTGACTCGCTCCCGAGTCAATATTACGAAATAAATATTAAAAATAATTTTAAAAAATAAAATACTATAAAATAAAAACTTGACTCGCTCGAGTCAATACTACAAAATTGATTTTTAAAATTTTTTTAAAAATACAATACCATAAAATAAAAACTTGACTCGCTCCCGCGCGGGATCGAGTCAAGTTTTAATTACAAAATACATTTTAAAAAAATAAAATAATTCGGTAATAAAAACTTGACTCGCTCATTTCTTGAGTCAAGTTTTTAATACTATGAAATAAAACAGAGGGTAAAACAGAGTATCGGCAAAGCAAAATAGGGGAGAACGAAATGAGCAGGGGTAATTTCGTAATAAAAATTTGACTCGTTCCTAACTCGAGTCAATATTACGAAATATATCCCAAAAAATATAAAAAATATAATAAAATATCATAAAATAAAATAATTGAGTTCTAATAGATTATTTTATCTTATGGTATTTTAATCTATTTTTTAATATTTTTTGGGATTTATTTCATAATATTAACTCGAGTCGGGATCGAATCAAGTTTTTATTACAAAACTACCTCTGTCAAAAAATATGAACAAAATAGGGTAAAATACCATAAAATAAAATAATCCATTAAAATTCAATTATTTTATTTTATGGTATTTTCTTGTATTTTTTTATATTTTTTAGGATTTGTTTCATAATATTGACACTAGTCGGGATCGAGTCAAGTTTTTATTAAAAAACTACCCCTGCCCATTTCCTTCCCAACTCATGTCAATATTACGAAATAAATCTCAAAAAATATGAAAAAAATAGATTAAAATACCATAAAATAAAATAATTCATTAAACTTGATTATTTTATTTTATGATATTTTATTATATTTTTTATATTTTTGGGATATATTTTGTAATATTGACTCGAGTCGGAAACAAGTCAAATTTTTATTACGAAATTATTTTATTTTATTTTTTAAAATTTATTTTGTAATATTAACTCAAGTGGAGGGCGAGTTGGGGGAAAATGACTCGATTGCAATTTCGTAATAAAAACTTTACTCGCTCTCGATTCAAGTTAATATTACGAAATAAATCCTACAAAATATAAAAAATACAATAAAATAACATAACATAAAATAATCTAGTTCTAATGGATTATTTTATTCTATGGTATTTTACTCTATTTTTTCATATTTTTTGAGATTTATTTCATAATATTGACACAAGTCGGGCTCAAGTCAAGTTTTTATTTTAAAACTACCCCTCTCAAAAAATATGAAAAAATAGGGTAAAATACCATAAAATAAAATAATTCATTATAATTCGATTATTTTATTTTATTTTTGAATTTTTTAATATTTTTTGGGATTTATTTCGTAATATTGACTCGAGTCGGGAGCGAGTCAAGTTTTTATTACCAAACTACCCCTGACATTTTCTTCTCCGCGCCACCGCTCTGTTCTCCCCTGTTTTGCCGCAGCATCCGACCGCCGGCGACCTCGCCGCCGGCCGCCCGTTTCCAGCTAGCTACTCCGCCGTCGAGTCAGTCGCTGACTCGCCGCTGCCTCCCTTTCTTTCCCCTCTCCCTACCCTTTTCCTTCCCGGCCACCCGTTGCCGCCCACCTTGCACGCGTCGCTGCCGACCACCAACCCCAGCAAAGACCTCCGGCGACAATCCCTAGCCTCTTCCCCTCCATTCCCGACTCTTCCCCGGGGGACCCAAGGCACCGCCGCAAAACGGGGTGCCATTTGGCGTGGCAAACCGGGCTGGGCGGCGGCAGGGCAGAAACGAGGGGCGGGGGGCCGAACGGGGGCGGGGGTGGGGGAGGAGAGGTGGCTTGCGGCGGGAGGGGGACGAGGTGGCTTGCGGCGGAGGCGACGAGGTGGCCGGCGCGGCTCCGTCGAGGGGGGGGGTGTAATTGGGTGTGGGGGAGGTGGATTTAATTTCCAGCCGTTGGATTGTGATCCAACGGCTGGGACACCCTTGAGGGACAGCCAAGGTGGCTGTGCTGCAGCACAGCCACCTTTCCTCCCATTATATATATATATATATATATATATATATATATATATATATATATATATGGGAGCTCTAGTGTTTGTTGCTTGCTTTTTCCGGTGCAGGCAGCACACAAGCATGACAGCTGCTGGATTTCCATCCAGCGCCTATCAATACCACACCCCCCCCCCGCCGCGACCTTCCCGCCCGCCCCACCCCTGCCGCTCTCCGCTTTCTTGCCCGCCGAGCATTTTAAACCCTCCCCCCGCCCTGCCAACAGCCCCCGGGTCCTCCCCCTCCCCCTGAACCCTGCTCCCCGACACGTTCCTCCCCCTACTTGGCGCATTCCCTAGCGGCGCGTTCCCCCCCACCGGTGCGTCCCCCAGGCCCCCTCCACAATGCGACAAAACGGCCAATCCTGGGCCGCCCTCCCGTGCCCCCACTGCGCTTCGCTTTCTTGCCCTAAGAGTCAAGCCTTTGAAAGTACTTTGACTCAACAAAAGAATGTTTATTGTGACTATTTTAGTTAATTATATTCTTATTTTTTTCTAAATTTTGTATTTTTTAAGAATGGACAATCTTGAAGATAAAGGAAATGACGAAGAAGAATTAGTCCAAAATATTACAACATTCTACCCTATTATAGAAGATGAGTTCAAACTGAAGGTTGAAATGCAATTTGATTGTTTGCATGATGCACTCAACTTCTACATTAGTTATTTAAAAATGGTTGGATTTGGTGTACGTAAACATAGTACAAATTATCATAAGATAACAAAAGAGTTATGTTCTCAAGTGTTTGTGTGTTCTAAAGAAGGACATTCAAAAGAAGATGAGTGTAAAATACAGATTGGATATGAAGATAATAATAATGATGGTATGAGTGTGAGCAAACAAAAGAGAGAAGTACCCCACAAAGGAAAAAAGAGAACTTATCCTATAGTTAGAGAAGATTGTCAGCACGCATTAGGGTAACTAAAAAAAGAGGGCACATAGAAGGTCATGCATTTTGAAGAATGACATTGTCATGCACTCACACCATCAAAAACACATTTTCTTGGGTCACATAGGCATGTTACAAGTGTGCACCAAAATTTGATTGACACATTTGAAAAGGCTAACATAAAAACTTTTCAACTAATGTTTGTGCTAGAAATTGAATCAGGTGGGGCTGAAAATATTGGTTGTACAGAGATAGATATTAGAAATGCCCAAACACGAAATAAAGAAGAGATAAAGGAAATTGATGCCCAATTATTGACGGAAACATTTTGAAGAAATGAAAGAGATGAGTGACTCATTTTTTTATTGTTATGAAGTTGATGATGATGGTAGATTGAAGCATTGTTTTTGGGCGGATGGAATTTCAAGAAAAAATTATCATCTTTTCTCAGATTTGATAATTTTTTTATACAACATATGATATAAATAAAAATGCACTTATTTTTGCACTATTCACCGGATTAAACCATCACATGCAAATTATTACATTTAGATGTGTTTTTTTGTGTAATGAGAAGGCTAAGTCTTTTGTGTGACTTTTTGAAACATTTTTGAAATGCATGGATGGAAAGCATCCAGGGGCAATTGTTATTGATCAATATCTTGCAATGGAGAAAGCAATTAAACTGATATTTCCTTTAACATATCATCGTTTTTGCAATCGGCATATCCTTAAGAAAAACTGAAAAATTAGGTGTAATTGCTCAAAAAGGGAGTTTTATGAGCCATTCCATACTTTAATTTATGGTGTAGAAAACAAAGAAGAATTTGAATCACAATGAAGTGAAATAATGAAAGACAATTGCTTGGAGGAAAATGAGTATTTAAAATCCATATATGCAATTCGTCAAACATGGGTGCCTGTGTATAGTAAAGGTATATTTTTGGCTGGTATAAGAAGTTCGCAACAAAGTGAAACTCAAAACTCATTTTATTCAAAGTATGTCAACAAAAAAAATAGCCTTAATGAGTTTATACATAGATTTGAGAGAGCTATTAAAAGATAGAGATTGAACGAGGCAAAAGAATCTTATGAAAACGAATATAATAGCCCCAAATTGGTCACTCCATTCAAGATGGAATGTAAGATGGCAAAGGTTTATACTCGTAAAATTTTTTATAAGTTTCAACTAGTGTAATACCCTGATTTCGGTTCACTTTAGAACCGAATTAGAAATATTATGATCAAGTCGAGTCCTGTTTAAAGTTATCGGTCAGTATGACTCGATCGATTAAATTGATCAAACAACCTTCTTGGTGTCATGAGAATAGAAGACATTGTTAAATATGCATCAAACACATTAAATATAAATAAAAAAATAAGTAAATAATTGTGTTCAGCTCAAGTGTGTGTAGCGTTTATCTGTCCTCCCACCAAAGTCGACGCATGATTTGCAAGACCTACATATATTATATAAAAAACATCAGTAACGAATGTTACTGGCCCGAAAAATAATTAATACAAACTGACAAATGTGTATTCTATTACCCACGAAAACTTATAAAACTTCAAGATTGCCTCACACTGGGCAGTAAATAAACATACTTAAGCAAGTGCTGGCTCACATGCATGGCTCATAATCATATTAATACATACAACACTTACGCCCTCACATCTTCCATATCACCCACCATGGTACTCGAGTGGCAAAAGTAACAGTTAAGTTAGTGCCACAAATTCCAGAAATGCGCTACATTATGCAGTACCCTCATACACCACACTACCTCAGGGTTTGAAGGAGTACTAGTGTGGTCCATACATATCTCCATACCACTCATTCTCTTATTCGTGAAATCCATAAAAATATGCATATTTATATAATAGACTTAGGGAAAAAACTTGTATCATACATTTCTGGAGCTTTAGTTCAAAAACCAACAAGGATTTTCATCCTTGTAGTTTTATTAAACATGCGTAGAAAACACAACTAAATGGCCTAACATCAGAGGGAAGCAATAAAATGTCGCCGATGTCATCCTACATATAAAATATGATTAAACTCAACACGCAAGGAGTCAAGCAGAGAAGGAGAGTCCTATGGACCTGCGGTCCAAGCTCCAAGCGTATCTGTACATCTACGACGAGCTCGAGCTCTAACTCCTAAACCTACATCGGAACCCACTACTAGATAAAATACTAATGTCTCTACATGATGCATGCTCGTGGTATGTGCTCATATCATCAATTCATCGTAATAAAGAAAAAAATGCTAACAAACCTATAACCAAACTCGTGGCACGTAAATTGAGACATAATAATAATAAATAATAAATAATAAATAAATACATAAAAAAGAAATGCACTCATAATAATTAAATAAATAATAAATACATGAACATGAACATAAATAATACTCTAATTATAAAATAATAATATAATTACACAATATAAATAGACGAGTAAACAAAAGTAAATATCAACATATACCTGTGTTAGTAAACATATAAATAAATAAATAAATAAATAATAATTTAATAAATAAATAAATAAACAAATAAATAGTTAATACTCATTAATCATGAATATTAATAATATCATAGTCATACAATCAAGAATAGTACAAGAACACACGAAAATGGTCCAAAAATGAGCTAAACCAGACCAAACCGAGTTGAACTAGACCAAACCGAATGGGCTGAACCAACCCGGTCTGGATAATGGGGTGGGTTGGCTAGGCAGACCTGAACTAGACGGGTAGACTCGGACTTGGGCTGCCGGGTTGGTGGACTGGGGCTAGTCAGGTGGACGCGGACGCGAGCAGGCGGACATGAATACGAACTCAAAGACTGGGCAAACGGGCCAGACAAGGTGACCATTGCCAGTCATCAAAAAACGCCAATGGCATCACTGCTGGGGTTGCCACCTGTCGGGATTGACGAAGAGGGCAAAGGCGAAGCTACTGGTGGTGTCGATCGGAGGAGTCCGGCCATTGGCTAGCCAAAAAATGGTGAAAAATAGGGCGGATCGCCGCTAGGTGCGGCGTCGTCGCCGGCGACCATTGCGGGCGCGACGGTGGATGGTGTTAGTCCCAAACCGTAGATCTCGGCGAGGGGAAGTCATCGGGGTGGTCAGCTTCGCTGGAGGACACTCGCCGGTGCCAGAAAATGGCCCAAACGGGTGGTGGCAACGGTGAAAACCAGCCACAAAAACATCGTCGACGGCGGCGCCGATGGTGATCGTTGGTACGGACTAATAGCCGGCCCCAAAGTGGTCACCATCGTACCAATTCAGTGGCCAGTGGCAAGGCGGAGATTCACTGGCGGTGAGCCTAAGTGACGGCGGCGTTAACACAGTGAAATCTTGGATGATCTAGGAAAATAATATGGTGAAGCCATGGCTGATGTGGATGGCTCAGATCTTGCCACGTGGCACGATCTGAATGTCCGACAACTCGCGGTCTAGTGGGAGCCACCTATGGGTATATGAAATATACATAGAGATGAAAAGCTCGGATTGAGACCATCCGAACTCGAAATTGACTCGAATCCTGAAATTGACTCTGTAGGTGAGAATAGAGGCAAGAAGGGTCAATAGGCCTCAAAACCCTAAAAGCAATCTAGTTGGGCCCACGGGGCACATTCAATGGTCTGAAATCCCTATGATGCATGTAATGAGATACCTTGAAAATCCCAAACGGATACTAAACACTGCAATGGTCCAGCTCTAGGCCTAACTCATGTTTTACACTGCATGTAATGAGATACCTTGAAAAATTATATGTGTACCTTGTGTATGCACTGCTAACTCATGTTTTACTATATCATAACTAAAACTATCATATATATGTCAGGTATACTCAACCTTCATAACATGCTCATATGGCCATCTAAGCCTCATACTCTTTTTCATAAAATTGTTTTGACTCAAGCTCACTTGAATGGACTCGAGATTGTCCAAATTGGACAAAACTAAAATAGGGTATAACCCTATTCATAAGAAATTAGATGGGAATGATGAAAAGTATGATGTAACATGTTGTAGAAATAATAACGAGTTGGTTGCATGTGTTACTTACATAGGAGTTGAAAGTAGATGCACATGTAGTTGTAAACTTTTGGAAAGTTAAGGTATTCCATGTAGGCATTTGCTATATGTACTGAGATTGAATGAGTGTGATATTTTTCCTCAACTCTATGTCATGAAGAGATGGACAATTGAAATAGCAGAGGAAGTTGTTTTTGATGGTGATGGAGTGGAACTTCATGGTAATTGCAACAAAGCTTCATTCTCTAATTGGGGAGAATTGCCTTGTACATTCAATCGATTTTCCAAAAAGGCATATTTATCATCTGAAAAATTTGAACTCACCAAGCAAAAACTTTTGGAGATAGAGAAATTGATAGAAGATGTGGTAGATGAAGGTGCAAATAATCAAGTATTAAATTTAAAGTTACATCATGAAATACAAGTATATCCACCAGCACAATCAAAGATAAAAGGAAGTGGCCAAAGGTGGATGAGTAGTAAAGAACTTGCAATGGAGTGTATGGTAAAAGATAGGCTATGCCATGGTTACAACAAACGGGGAGTTGGGCGTGATAAATGCACTTGCCCTACAATTTGTAGCACATCGGTAATGTTGCCTAAGACAAACCTTTTTTTGATCTTTGTTATGTATAATTTATGTGATTAGTTTCCATGTTTTGTTTTTAAATATATAGGAAAAAAAATGTTCCATCTGAAAGTGGAGTCGTGGAGTCTATTAAGGGGCGTCAGTGCAGTGGTAGTAAATCTCAAAGCAGTGATGGAAAATAATTATGATAGATACGAATCTAGTAGGACTATATAATCTTAATGATTTTGATTTTGGCTGTTTATTATCTTGACAGAAGTGATTTTGTTATTGGCTTTAATAAAACTTTATAGATTTGTAACTTGTAAGTTATTCGCAGGTTGGTCCAAAAGTTTTAATTTTTGCATTTGTTTTTTAATGTGTTTGTCAAACATGATCTTTCATGGTTTATACTCGTATTCATCATGTGGAAGAAAATTAAATGAGATGGCTCTTGTGTGTTTTTGTGGCTGCAAGCGGTAGCGGGAGAGCAGGCAGCGCACACCAGAGCTCCCGTGCATATATACATATATATATATATATAATAATAATATAATAATAATAATAATAATAATAATAATAATAATAATAATATAGACACACAAAAGTTGTTGGCTATGCTTCTAAAGTTCAAGCTAAGCTGGAGGCAAGCTAATTTGCCTCATTAGTTCGCCTACTCCTAATCCCTACCAAGTTCCTACACAGGGAAAAAAACATTTCTAACGCAACAGTTCATCGCCTATCTAATGCTTCGTTTTTATGTAATCGTTAATTTCTAGGATGATAATAATAGCTTCAGTCATGGCTTAACTTGGTGTGTAAGGCGTAGAGTTAGTCTAACTTGCTCCAATTGATGCTTGATATTCAACATAAAATATAAAACAATCTATTACAGCTAAACTATACACAAAAATTTGATGAAAAAAAGCTCTTTACAAAGTAGCGAGATTTCAATTATCACAGTTGCATATTATAGCCTCATAACGATCATCGTATAAAATATTGAGTCATAACAGCTAAAACAGTTGTATAAAATTAAGTATTGTGCTACCCATGGTTGCATAAATCGGAATCGGAATCGGAATCGGTTTTCCAGTGAATCGGAATCGGAATCGGAATCGGTCTGAATCGGCCAGGAATCGGTTCAGTTGAATCGGTCCAAATTAATTTAATCAGTTATATATAATAATTTGACAATTTATAATATAAATATATTAAAATTAATTATTGATGTTATTTTGATATTATTCTGTGTATTATAGTTTTTGATATTTTTAAATATTTTTTAAGATTTTTTTAAATTATTTCGAATTAATTATTATTTTTGACTCGAGTTAGACTCGAGTCAACTTTTAATTACAAGAATGCCACCGTGCGATTTTTACTCCCGCCGCCACCGGCGGCCCGGTCGGCGGCGAGTCTCGCGGCGGCGATGTCGGAGGATGTCGGCAGCCCGGTCGATGTCGGCAGCCCGGCCGGACGAACCGTCGGCGGCCCGGAGCCGGCGGCGGAGTCGGCGGCGATTCGTACGTGCCCGATTCGGTCCGGCCACGGGTGGGCGGCGACGTTGCGAGGTCGGCGGCGAGGTCGGCAGCCCGGTCGGCGGCGAGCGCGGAGTCGGGGCCGCACGGCGGAGGCGGAAACCGGGCGGCGGCGGGCGGACGAGCGGCGGCGGTGTCGGGGGAGCGGGTTTGATTTTAGGTTTTTAAAATCCAAATTACCATTTTACCCATGCTTAAATAATTTAATAAAAATCATACCTAGGGTATTTTGGTAATTTCCTAAAAACCGATTCCGATTTAAATCAGCTGCATCCTGCACTCAAGCTCGATCACACCAAACTTTTGACTCAACATGAATAGTTGGTGAAAAAGGTAAATTCAAACATGACTTGTTATAACTCAGAATCATCCAATTTTGTTTTATAAATGAGCTGTAACAGCATTCCTATTCTAAGTGACGATTTTTGTTTGAAGACATCCCTACACACCCAAAAGCACTAAAACGAAATATGAACATTCCACGCAACCATGACAAGCTAGAGGATAATAGTTTCATGTGATCAAAGTTTGTCAAACCGTTAAGTTGAGCCGAAAACACGAGTTCTAGCTTGTTAGATGATTTTGTTGAGGCATGCAAGAAAGTGATGTTATGCCCAGCAGCGACAATGGCAGGAGTTCAAACTTCAAACATAACTGTTATTAGCAGTAATAGTTCACAGGAGAAGAGACAAAAGTGAAGCTGCATTTTGGTGAGACAACGTTCAAACTTTAAATGCACTACGGCATACAAGAATATTACAGCAATGCTCACAGGAAATTACAAAAAATGAAGAGAATGAATTGAATTGAATGTTCCTATTGCCTCGGCAGTTCACAAGTAAATGTTTTCCCCCAGTGGATTTGCCTGTTGGTCAGTGAGTAAAATTGCCTACACTTCAATTTACAAGCACTATATCTATATGGCAGAAAGGTATTGCTTCACTCAGATTGAAGAAAAAAGAAGTAACAGTGTACCTAACTAGTATATTTGAGTGCAGAGGAAAACAAGAATTAGCTGGTCAATCCCATTCGGTTCAGCCATCAAAGTTTGCAATTTCTTCTATGGTTTTTAAGGTGATTGAAACACAATGTCTGGTGAAATACTTCTAGTCTCTCCCTGCAGTCATCCAAATGCTCTCCAAAAAATAGAGCACATCCTCTGATGCTTTACTGCATTCTCTGCAACTAATCTGGCAACTGCAGCAGACAATTTTGCAGATGCGATTGCATTCTCTACCTGTTCATCGGCAGGAGGAAGGCTTTTGGCTTTCTCAGCAGCATCCCTGGCAGCCTGGCAAGAAATGAGAAGATTTATTAAGCATTGACGTTTATGAAGAAATGTAGGAATGTCAGCATATAGCAAGCATAGATGCACCTTAACCACTTGAAGCACATGGTTGCTAGATTCAGGATATGGGTTCTTCAGAATTTTAGAATCCCACTCTCCGCAGTTTACTTCTCCATTTTGGAAGGTGAACAGTCCCATGCCTTGAATCCGCCCTTCATGCCATGATCCTTCATAACAGTCCCCGTTTGCAAAGTGGTAAACTCCAAATCCATAAAATTTGTCACCAAAGAATTCTCCAGCATATCGATCTCCACTCCTACAAAAAGAGAGTTTGTTGTTGACAATTTGAAGAACTGTTTTAATATTATTGAAAGAAAATTACAAAATATTGATTTCAAGCCTTAATAAATTTATCATAAGAAGTAATTGAGGATGGTACCCAACAGGACCCCTAAAAGATTATGCATCAGAGATTTACCAAGGCTAGTAAAACAATTCATAAGATGCTAAGCAAGAGAAAATACAGACCCCCATGAACAGACAATCAACACCCTAAGAAAGTGTTAATAACTTCATGCAAGCGTTCATTTTTTTGTCCAAACAAAAGGCACCTCAAATTTGATACTGCTACATTGTCTCACGTTAATAACAATGTGAAAAAAACAAACAGGAAATATCACATGGAAATCGATAAACGTACACGAAAATACCTAGAACTAAAATAGAGATCTTTTGTTTCTACTAATATATTCGTACAGATTTCAACAACAATCTATTTATCCATACGAACAAGAAGCTACAAGTCAAATGAAGAATCAAACAGGACCTGAGAAAGATTCTGAATCAGAAATCTATGAAGGATAAGTAAACAACTCATAAGATGCTAAGCAAGAGAAAATACAGCAGCCCATGAAAATTAGCAGCCTAAGAATTGTTAGGACCTCCAAGCCAAGCATTCCTTTTTTTTTCACCAATTAAAAAGTGTCTCAAATTCGAAACTGCTACATTGTCTTACCTTGTCTTACCTTTACAACAAGGAAACATCACATATCAACAACTATATATGAAAATAGGTAGAACTAAAACAGGGCATCTTTTATTGTTACTCATAAATGCATGTGTTCGAACTCGGCTCGAGATCGAATGAGTTTTGAACATATATGTTCAAAATCGACTCGAACATTTTTTTTATTGTTCGAGTTCTATACGAGCATAAAGTCAAAAGTATCTCATTAAAAAAATGTAGTCCGCGTGGATTGAACCCACAATCTCCAAGTTTTCAATTTAAAGAAATTTCATCTAAGCTATCACACTACTTTGTTATTTTATTGTATATAAATAAATATAACTAGTTACAATTAAACTTATTAATATATATATATATATATATATATATATATATATATAATGACTATCTTAGCCGAGGGTATATAATATTTCTCTCTCAAACTTTAATCTAAATCGTTCGATTGCAAGGATAACCTAGATTTAATAAAAAAATAAAAAATAAAACTAAAACACCCTCACCACCACCATCATTTAGTACTTAGTTAATAATAATATTTATTTATGATTTTAAATATATTTTGAGTAAATAATTGATGTTATATATATTATTATATTATTTTATCGAGTCGAGCTACGAGTTGATTTTGAGTTGAGTTCAAATTATAATCAAGTCGAGTCGAATCCAACACTCCTTGTTCAAACATGGCTCTTAGGATTCGAGTTCGAGCTCGAACATTTAAATATTGAGTTTTGAGTCTCGAGCCGAGCCGAACGCTAAATGCTCATGAGCTGGCTTGCTCGATTAGCAGCCCTACACATAAATTCGTTCAATTTCAGCCATAATCTAATTTTACCAAATGAAGAAGAAGCTATAAGTCAATTTTTTTACCAAGAACCTGCAATTAAAGTTAATCCATAATAAACACACCAGGAGTAAAAAAGACAACATTGTAAAATCAGATTTTGATCAACTATGGAACTTTCAAATGTAACCAATAATTCAACTTCTCAATTATAACACTTGTGAATTGATTGAGGGAAGCTACAAATTGAACATTCTTTTCAATGAATTTCAACAATATTAACTAATCAGTATCAGACACCAATGCAATAAGAAAGCACATTGAGAGCAAGGCACAAAATGCAGACTCTAACATAAAAGAATTAATACCAAAATTGGATCAACAGAGGCCATGCTTCACCCCAAGCTTTAAATCGGTCCCATGAACAGCAAACACAATCAGCAGCCAGAGGAATTATTAGTAACTCCAAGCTAATCATCCATTTTTTCACCAAATGCAATGCGCATCAAATTCGATACTGCTATATTGTCTCACCTTAACAACGATGTGAAACACAAACAACAGGAAGCATTACATCACAAATTGAAAACCATATTTGAAAATACCTAGAACTAAAACAAGGCATCCTTTGTTGCTGCAGCCCAGACAGGAAAGCGAGACTACCAATAAATTTGTTTAGATTACAACAATAATCTAGTTTTCCAGACGAGAAGGAAGTGAAAGTCAACAGGCATTGCCAAGAACCAGCAGCCTAAAGTTAGTCATGAACGTGGTAACATCAGATTGGTATCAGTTTACAATTCAACATCTCAAAAAAACAATATCCTCCAGATGAATTGATTGACAGAAGCTAGAAATTTGACATTCTTTCCAAATAAATTCCACAACATTAACTGATCAGATTCATACGCCATCGAAACAATAACACACAATTTGGAGCAAGAACACCAAACTCAAATTCAAACATATTAAACTTCTTAAAATAACAATATCTACCATGTGAATTGATAGAGAAAAGCAGCAACAAATTGAACATTCTTTTCAATTAATTTCCACAACATCGACTGTTTAGATTCATATGCAGACGCAAGAAGAACACACAATTCAGACCAAGAACACCAAACTCAAACTCGAACATATTCAACTTCTCAATCTGACAATATACACCAAGTTGATTGACAGAAGCAGCAACAAATCGAACATTCTTTCCAATTGATTTTCACAACATTAAAAATGACATTCATAAGCCATTGCAATAAGAACACACAAATTAGAGCAAGAACACCAAAGAAAAAGAAGAAGAAGGAGACAACAAAGAATTGGTACCAAAAATTGGACCGACCGAAGCCATGCTTTTCTCCGCTCTTGAACTCGCCATAGTAGGAGCTCCCTCTGGGATTCCGATGAACACCATAGCCATTCGGCCGCCCTGCCAACCACTCACCAGCGTACCACTCTCCGCTAGACATGCTCATCTTCCCGTACCCATTCCTAGCCCCTTCCTTGTATTGCCCATGGTACCGACTCCCCACCGGAAAAATCTCCACCCCGAACCCATCAACGAAACCCTCGACCCAGTCCCCCTCATACCTCCCACCTTGGGAGTACCTCCGAACCCCTTTCCCATGGCACTTCCCCCTCCGAAACTCCCCTCGAAGCAGTCCCCATTGTCGTACTTCTTCACCCCTTTCCCCTCAAACCTCCCCCATTCGTCGTCTTCCCCTCCGATCAACCACCGGACCCCCTGGCCGTCCCTTCCGGAATTTCCGCGCAAGCTCCGAAACTTCCGGCGCCAGCTCCGGCCGTTGAAAAACCGGACGCTCGGTAGCCTGCGATAGCAGAGAGCCACACCCGCCGCCATCGCCAGAAGCAGGAACAAGAACACGAACCTGATGCTGCCGGCGAGCCCGTGGAAGCCCACCACCAGGAAGGCGGCGAGGGTGAGGACGGCGGGGAGAGCGAGTAAGGGGAAGAACCAGCTCAACAAAGTGCGATTGCCCCCACCGCCTTCCTCTGCGAATCTCTCCAGCAGCTGCCGTTCCAAGTCGCCGTCGTCGTCGCCGCGGCCGGCAGGGTCGCCGGCGAGGGCTGTGAGGTCATAGTGGGAGGAGGTGAGGCCGAAGGGGGAGCTGCCGGCGGGGGAGGAGGCGGCTCTCCTCGGCGTCTTGGCCTCCATTGTCATGGCCAACGTCTGAGGTCTCCTCTCTACCGGAGTCTTTGGGAAGATGAAGCAGTGTATCCATCAATCAAGACCGTCGATGTGTTTGATTGGACGGATGAGGTTGATCGGGGGTACGCCGTGCCCGTAAAACTCGCGCGTTTTGGCGCGAAACTTTTAGTGCATTAAGAGAGTGTAGGTGGGGACCACTGCATGTAACGAATATTGTACATGTAGAGAGAGTGCGACTCTAAAAAATATTGTTTGTAATATGTCCTTGGTTGGGCATTAGATTGGAGATATGTATGACATATTTGAAAAAATTATAATGTTGTCCATAAATTATTACAAAATTATGATTATTATTAGTCTGTAATTTTTGAATGCATAAATTGCATACAAAAATACGATTAGACCAATAAGTTTTTTTAGACAAATTAATGTGAGAAGGTTTTATTTAGTATTTGAGCGAGGAGCTAGGCTGAGTTATCATCCTCCATCATGACTGTTGGTTAAAAAGCCAATTATCAAACTTGATATCACAAAGATTTCTTCTTAAAATAATACTAATTGAGAGGAGATTTGATGTTAATTTTGGAGCACATAGAACATTCTGAAGGTAGATATCATACCAGCATATGTTGAAATAATTGAATCGCCAATGTGGGTAATGGGCAGTTGTTGATGCAATACCGCTTGGTTTTGATTGAGTCTCTATTATTTTACCAATTTGTGAAATAGTCTAAGAGCTTGTTTGTGTGATGAAATTTTTGTTAAACCTAAACCAATATTTATAAACAGGGTTGCTAATTGAGCGAGCCAATTCGTGAGCATTTGGCGTTTAATTTAACTCGAAACTCGATATTTAAATATTCGAACTCGAACTCAACTCGATCTTGAATCCTACAAGTCGAGTTTGAGTAAGACAGTATTCAACTCGACTCGACTCAGTTATATCTCGAAATTGACTCGTAGCTCGTCTCAAACTCAACTCGATAAAATAATATAATAATATATATAATCTCACTTGTCTACTCAAAATATATATAAAATCATAAATAAATATTATTATTAACTACGTACTAAATGATGGTCGTGGTAGGGGTATTTTGTTTTTTTTAATTTTTTTATCAAATTTGGGTCATCCTTATAATCGAACGATCCAGATTAAAGTTTGAGAAAGAAACATTATTTGACCCGGCTAAGGTGGTATATAATAATAATAATAATAATAAGTTTAATTGTAACTAGTTATATATATTTATATGCAATATAATAATAAGGTAGTAGGATATCTTAGATGGTAAGTCTTCAAATTGAAGACTTGGAGGTTGTGGGTTCAATCTATGTTAATTGTACTTTTAAATGAGATTCATTTGACTTGTAATACGAGCCGGTATTGAGCTTACGAACGAGCTGATTTCGAGCTCGTCAAAAGTAAATAGTATAAGTATATTCGAACTCGACTAATGTTTGAGTCGATTTCGAGCATATATGTTGAAAACTCGTTCGATCTCGAGCCGAGTTTGAATGAACTTCGAACTATTCGAGTTAAGTTCGAATACAAGTTGAACTCGGCTCATTCGTTTAGCACCCCTATTTATGAGGATGGTGGTTCCAAGTTTGAGGTGATCTTATTCTTGAATCTTTGATAATTCTAATTTTGTGATTGTATTTGGATTGAGTAGCTAATGCTTCTAGAAAGAAATTCATCACAGAAGGATGAATTTAAGGATGAATTTTGAGTAATAGCCGGTATAAAATCAGGTTTTTCCAAAGATAGAACCTGATTATTTATTCAAATTGGTAGTGTATTGATTGTTCTCTGAGCAGTAAATGCACCTTTTTGTAACTTGTTGACGGACGCAGATTCAGAATTTGTGCTTCAAAATTGGATAACAAGTAGAGCAACTTGTAGTGCTTGGGCATAGGTGGTTTTTGGGTACGGAATTTCCGCTTCACGTCCACGTGTTCGATGAGTAAGTTGAGGGTTCGATGGAATTGAGATGCCCCTACTCCACAAATTAGAAATCGTGCGAAAAAATAAAATTTATGGTTGCAAACAAAGAAAGACATAAGAAATTTTACATGGTTACTTGAGGCTTAATCTGAATCTTCAAGTCCAGTTCACGGTGGCTTAATAACCACCGATTTATTATTTTCTTTATTTTTTACAATTTATATGAAATAAGTGATTTTTGCCACTTTTTAAGTTGATTTGTTTTTATTATCTTTTAGTCCAATGCCCTATTTTGCCACTATCAGTCTTTAAATCTTCAAAATAAATTCACCGCTGCTGCATATGAGACTTAGAAAATAGTAGGATCCCAAGTTTTGTGCGGATCCGAGGCCACGAGGAGACTCAGGTAATTCTTGGATTAAAATTATATTGAACTAAACCAAAACGGGTCCTTGAGGTTGGCTTTACTGAAATTTATCACTGGGCTGGCTTAGCCCAGCTCACTCCAAAGCTAGTGCACCTTAATTGGGTCTTGAGTATTTGCCGGAGAAGATCATAACTCCATAAATGATCATGGGCCTAGATAGCTTGGACGTGGCTCCATCTCGTGCAAAATGGGTCTGCACCCATTTACCCTTTTTTCACTTCTTCGTATTCCTTGTGTCACCGCCGACATCTAGAAATATTCTTCTGTGCCGGCAACAGCCTCCCGACAGTTGATGGCTACAAGCTTCAACAGAGAACAAGCTCCGACGATCAACATCGAGCGGCTGATGGCAGGAAAATAATGAATAATGGATAGATTTTCTTTACATGCACTTCAGTGGCTCCTTCTCCTTTGATCACCGACATGTGCAAGCTCAGACGATAATCATTTTCTATCCATAAATGTGAATAGTTCTACTAGGACTAACTTGGGCACCGAGTTGATCACTAGGGTATCCTCCGGTTGTTGGAAAAATAAATAAAATTTGCGGGTCACTCCCTCCTATCTTATACTGAGAGTATCTAAGTTAATTTGGGTCCTTCCCTCGACGACAATGTCGTACAGTAGCAGTGTAACATTGCTCCGGCGAAGATGATCCACATCATAGTTTTGGCAGTTGGAAATAAGAGAGGACCTTCGTATAAAAAACGGCAATAGATGGAAAACAACTACAGCAAGGAGGCTTTGGCTTCAAAGGGATTCATGTTCGCTCCTTCTCTTTGTCACGACTATATTTTGACATCTAAGTGTTCGACTTTATTAGATTTCATATCAAATTATCGAGTAAATAAACTAGATAGCGGAAGCGTACATGAAGCCATAAGAGAAACTAGAGTCTTGACCACCTTAGGTTTTGTCTTCTGAATCTAAGAAGAGTTTTTCAAAACCCGAATTCTAGACAATGGGATACCAGAACGAAAACTGCTTATTGATTTAAGGACCATAACCTCCTTATTTATAGCTGTAGTTTCATAAATTCATTTTCACCCATCACGAAAAGAGAAATATGAAAAGGTATCTACACATTGAATTCCACACTTTTCAAATTAAATTCCACACCTTAATTTATGGCCCATAACCTTTCACTTTAGTCAGATCAATTTAATTTAGGCCAACCTTATATAATAACATATGATACAATTCCTGATTCACGTATATATTTATGTCCAACATCCAACAATCTCCCACTTGGACTTAATATATACACGAAGATAATTGTATAACCTTATGAGCTCCAAAACATATGTCATTATTCCAAAATAACAATCTCGTCCATTAATCAATGTCAATATAGGATCAAGGCGATTTTGGTTACATTTATCGTAACTAAACCCATCAATGGTCACATACATCAACATAATTAAATGACATAGATCAAGTATGGATGTGTAGCATAAAAATTACATGTAATTTGATCTAACATGCCTATTTTCAACTGGTCCAACCTTATGAGATCACCAAAAATACCAAAATACCAAAACAGAGTGAACCTTAAACCAAATACAAACTCCCACTAAAGTAGCATATCATCAAATGATACAACACCCATATGAGCAACATGCTCATGAAAGACCTTGGGTGGTAAACTTTTAGTAAGCGGATCCGCAACCATGGAGTTTGTCCCAATATGCTCTATAGAGACTTTACCACTCTGAACTCTTTCTTTCACAACAAGGAACTTGATCTCTAAATGTTTTGATTTAGATGAGCTCCTGTTGTTATTTAAATATAATACTGCAGATTGATTGTCACAAAATATCTTAAGTGGTCTTTCAATATTATCAATAATGCGCAGCCCTGTGACAAAATTCCGCAACCATATTCCATGATTGGATGCTTCATAACAAGCTATGAATTCAGCTGCCATAGTGGAAGAAGCTATGAGTGTCTGCTTAGCACTCCTCCAAGAAATAGCTCCTCCAGCAAGCAGATAGACATAGCCAGAAGTGGATCGACGACTATCTTGGCATCCAGCAAAGTCAGAATCAGAATACCCAATGATCTCAAGTTGATCTGACTTCCGATATGTAAGCATGTAATGTTTTGTTCTTTGAAGATATCTCATGACTCTTTTGGCTGCTATCCAGTGATCCAATCCTGGATTACTTAAATATCTGCCCAACATTCCAACAATATACGCAATATCTGGACGCGTACATACTTGAGCATACATAAGACTTCCCACTGCTGAAGCATAGGGAATCTTTTGCATTTCCTTTCCTTCTATATGATTTTTAGGGCATTGATTGAGACTGAATTTGTCTCCTTTAGAAACAGGGGTATCTCCTGGTTTACAATTTTGCATGCCAAATCTTTTAAGCACTTTTTCTATATAGGTCTTTTGTGATAATCCAAGTATACATCGATCGCGATCCCGATGTATTTGAATTCCTAATACAAAAGACGCATTTCCAAGATCTTTCATTTCAAATTTCTTTGATAAAAATCTCTTGGTTTCGTGCAAAAAATCTATATCATTACTGGCAAGCAATATATCATCAACATATAAAACCAGAAAAATATACTTACTCCCACTAAACTTATGGTATATACAATCATCAATAACATTCATCTCAAAACCAAACGAGAGAATCACTTGATGAAATTTGTGATACCATTGACGAGAAGCTTGTTTAAGTCCATAGATGGATTTCTTTAATTTGCAAACTATATTCTTTGAATCTCCCGATACAAAGTTTTCTGGTTGCATCATATAAATTGTTTCATCAATGTCTCCATTTAGAAACGCAGTCTTTACATCCATCTGATGTAACTCAAGATCAAAATGTGCCACTAATGCCATAATTATTCTGAATGAGTCTTTCGATGAAACTGGAGAGAAAGTCTCATTATAATCGATGCCTTCCTTTTGAGTAAAGCCCTTTGCAACAAGACGAGCCTTATATCTTTCTACATTACCTTTCGAATCCCTTTTGGTTTTAAATATCCATTTACAACCAATAGGTTTCGCACCTTCAGGCAATGGAACAAGATTCCAAACGTCATTAGCTTTCATGGACTTTATCTCTTCATTCATAGCATCAATCCACTTTTGAGAATTAGAACTCGTCATGGCTTGATGAAAAGTGATTGGATCATCTTCCATCATTCCAATGTTATCCTCATGTTCTTCGAGAAAGATGATATAATCATCTGAAATTGCATTTCTCCTTTCTCTTGTGGATCTCCTTAATGGCATTTGCTCTTGAGGTTGTTGAGTTTGCTCTTCATGTATAACTTGATTAGGGAGATTCTCGACATTGTCTTGTAATTCTGGTATTGTTTCTTGAACAACATCAGGAATATGACCTTGATCCTGATTATTGTCAAGAACAATCATGGGAAGAGAAACAGATTCTTCTTCAAAGACAAAGTCTCTAACCTCATTTCCCCTCCAAACTCAACATCCTCAAAGAACTGGGCATTGCCCGTCTCAAAGAATGACCTTATTGTGGGATCATAAAACTTATATCCTCTAGACCGTTCAGAATACCCAACAAAATAACTGCTAACTGTTCTTGAGTCCAGTTTCTTTTCATTTGGCCTATAAGGCCTTGCCTCAACTGGACAGCCCCAAATGCGTAAATGCATAATACTGGGTTTCTTTCCAGTCCATAATTCATAAGGGGTCTTAATAGTTGCCTTTGTTGGTACTCTATTAAGAAGATATACTGATGTCTTTAGTGCCTCACCCCAAAGTGAATCAGGTAAAGTAGTATGAGCAATCATACTTCTTACCATGTCCTTTAATGTTTGGTTTCGTCTTTCAGCAATACCATTCATGCTAGGAGTACCTGACATTGTGTATTGTGGGACGATTCCACACTCTTCTAGGAATTTGGCAAATGGTCCTGGACGTTGTACACCTGATCCATCATATCTACCATAGTATTCACCACCACGGTCAGATCTGATAGCCTTAATAGTTTTGTCAAGTTGGTTCTCAACTTCAGCCTTATATGCCTTAAATACGTCCAATGCTTGAGACTTCTCATGAATGAGATAAAGGTAACCATAACAAGAATAATCGTCTATGAACGTAATAAAATATTGTTGACCATTCCAAGAAGCCGTAGGGAATGACCCACAAATGTCCGTATGTATTAGTTCTAAGACGCTTGAAGATTTATTGGCACCTAGTCTCCTTATATTTGTTTGTTTTCCCTTAATGCACTCAATACAGACTTGAAAATCTGATAAATTGAGAGAATCAAGAATTCCATTTGACATAAGTCGTTCAATTCTGTGTTTAGAAATGTGTCCTAAACGCTTGTGCCATAATAAAGCAGAATTCTCATTGGTTAATTTTCTTTTCGTACCACTTAAACCCACATGCAAAGTTTCATTAAAAGATGCAATAGTATCAAGTAAATATAGATTATCATAAAAAGACAAGAAACCTGTACCAACAATCTTTGAATTTAAGAAAAGACTAAACTTATTATTTCTAAATGAACAAGAGTAACCAGATTTGTCTAATATAGAAATAGAAACCAAATTCCGTCTAAAAGACGGTACTATATATGTCTCTTTTAAATCCAAATAATATCCTGTCTTTAATAATAATCTAAAAATCCCTATTGCTTCAACTATAACTGATTTGCCATCACCCACATAGATGAATCTTTCAGCATCATTTGGCTTTCGGCAACTCAGGCAACCCTGCATTGACACACTTATGTGAGTAGTAGCACCCGAATCTAGCCACCAAGTGTGTATGGGTACTGAAGCTAAATTAACCTCAGAACAAGCAAAATTAAGAAATGGACCTTTCTTTACACGCCATGCGTGATACTTAGCGCATTCCTTCTTCATATGTCCAGGTTTACCACAAAAGAAACAGCAAGAAGCCTGATTTTCTTTCTTTTGCTGTTGTTTGTGAGACCCATTATCAGCATCCTTAGCCCTTTTTCTTTTCTTATTTTTGTCCTGATAGGTACTAGCCAAATGAGCACTCTCAGCCTATTCTTGCTTCAATCTTTCTTCTTCTTGCACACAATAAGAAATGAGCTCATTAAGAGTCCATTTGTCCCTTTGACAGTTATAACTGACTTTGAATTGACTGAATTGTGCAGGAAGAGAAATTAAAACTAAATGCACGAGCAAATCTTCAGATAGCTCTAACCTTAGTGCTTTTAGTTTTGAAGCAATATTTGACATCTCTAAGATGTACTCCCTTATGCTTGTTTTGCCTTTAAACTTCATTGAAATCAAGTTTGTCAAAAGCGTACTTGTTTCAGCCTTATCATTTTTTACAAAACACTTTTCTATTTCTTTAAGAAACTCACTGGCTGTAGTAACCTTTTCAGATACATTGCCCCTGAAGGTCTCTGGAATTCCCCGCTTCATGATCATAAGACTCATGCGATTTGAATGTTCCCACTTCTCAATGTCCCGTTTTTCCTCAATGGAACTTTTGTCAGTAAGAGAAGCAGGTTGTTCAGTCCTTAATGCAAGGTCAAGATCCATGCAGCCGAGAATAATCATTACACTTTCTTTCCAATCCTTAAAATTATCTTTAAGCATTGGAACTGAATTGATGTTGGCAGAAATCATAGAAGCAGATTGATTAACTAAAAATAGAACAAAATAACATGCCCATAATAAGATTAATAAATCTAACAATGTTTTAATCCCATCAACAGATACCTAGCACAACATTAATATTTAGTCTTTGGACAAAAACATTAAGTTGTAAGTGGTACTCTCAGTGAAATAATTAAATATAGATAATAAATCCTGTTAAATAAAAAACCTTCCTTTGGGCCGATTTATTATCCACATGGAAACCTGATAATTATCTCATATTTATTATCACAAATAAATCTTAACGCAGTAATTAAATATGGATAATAAATCCTGTCAAAATAATAAACCTTCCTTTGGGCCGATTTATTATCCACATGGACACTTAACAATCATCCCATATTTATTACCACAAATGAATATATAATTCTGTCAAATATTAACCTTCCTTTGGGCCGATTAATATCCACATGAATTAAATACTCATAACCATTTTAATATTTAAAAAATTAATTTCCACAAAAGAGGCTACTTTGGCAGCATATTGTAGTCCTTAATAAATTTTAAAATATTAATTATGGCTGAACAAAAAAAGGTTATAAAAGTAACTTTATGTGAGAGTTTCCGAAATTATAACCTTTTGTAATTGTATTTTCCTGTACTTTCCTTAATCCTGAATCTGTAGATCTGAATGGGATATAGAACTGAATAGTTCCAATCCATAATTTAAATATAAATTAAAACCTAATACTCAATGATTTAATATGAAGGTGGCTCTGATGCTGTTTGTTGGACTTTATTAGATTTCATATCAAATCATCGAGTAAATAAACTAGATAGTGGAAGCGTACCTGAAGCCATAAGAGAAACTAGAGTCTTGACCACCTTAGGTTTTGGTCTTCTGAATCTAAGAAGAGTTTTCCAAAACCTGAATTCTGGACAATGGGATACCAGAACAAAAACTGCTTATTGATTCAGGGACCATAACCTCCTTATTTATAGCTGTAGTTTCATAAATTCATTTTCACCCATCACGAAAAGAGAAATATGAAAAGGTATCTACACATTAAATTCCACACTTTTCACATTGAATTCCACACCTTAATTTATGGCCCATAACCTTTCACTTTAGTAGATCAATTTAATTTAGGCCAACCTTATATAATAATATATGACACAATTCCTGATTCACGTATATATTTATGTCCAACATCCAACACCAAGCAGCATGATAGCAGATGGACTTCATGAAAGAATAGCTTATGATGGGCTGCAGGTAGGACTTCAAGTAGACTGCACATTCTGCTAAGAATTTGGCGGTGGCTCTGTGTTCCTGAATGATGGTCTTCAATGAATAGCAAGGCTATGCTTCTTTTTGTTTTTGATTCTTTTCGGCGCGATTCCCACTCGCTTCACTTGTAGGCAATATATGCTCTATTTTAGGAGGTCGAAAGAGTCCATTGCATGAGTTCTTAACAGGAATTTGTGGAAGACAATACTTGCTTTATTTTAGCTGAAACAAATTCTCAAAATTTGGTAAAAAAATAGTTTCTCCCAAACTTAGTTAATTTTCTACCAGTTTATGATGGATTCTTCTCTTTTAGGTGACTTGGCTATTTTTTTGGACCGTAAGAGTCCTTTCCGTGAGTTCTTAACATGAATTTGTGGAAGCAAATCAGGCTCTACTTGCATGCTTTTGCCATACTCTAAAGATGTTTGGTAGAGAAAAAGCAAAAATTTTGTAGTTTTTTCAGTACTTAGCCGTTCTTCACCTGTTCCCAGCTCAAACAAGAACCCTCGCTCTCCAGTTGTAGCCCTTATAGGTAATTTGCCTCGTTACAATAATTATAGAAAACAGGATATAGATTTCCAATTTGATAAATGCCCTATTCACGAAGATGACCGTTCAAGTCTTCACAAGCACTTCAAGACTATGGTTAGCTTAGGTTCAACTAATGTACAAAAAGTTGGCTCTTCTAGTAACCCACCAGTGGGAAAGCCAAAACTCAAGGCGCCACCTTGAAATGGATAATCAACTACCATGTAAGCCTTTGGGAGGGAGCATTCTCATTGGTGCAATAGTGGGCCATGTGAGACTACTCAGCTCAACCTATGTGATAAAACTTCCATGCTAGGTATGAGGAACTTTGGCGAGTTTGGTTGCAACAATTTGAGTTTCTTATGGACTTGAACATTGGACCACTGAGGGGTGGCATTACAGAAGTGGGCTTTAGTGGCAACCGGCTGGTACTACGAGAAAGTTTGGCGAGTTTTGAAGCAACAACGTGAGTTTTCTATTGACTTGAATATTAAACCATTGAGGGTTGATATCACTCAAAGTGGGCTTTGGTGGCAACTGGCTGGTACTATTGCCACTATCAGTTAGGCAACGAGTATTAATAGTGAAGTCTTGGTAGCGAACCAGGCTAACACGTGCAAGCCGTTGAGAATTTCGCTTCAATATGCAGCTTGTCGAGATGGGGCTTGGGCACCTTATGTCTTGTTGTCTTGCCTTGTGTGCTCACTCACAGCCCAAGATCGAAGATGCTCATCTCGTGAATCTAACTTGGCGACTGTTGAGTAGGAATTGGAGTCATTGAAAGGTCACCTGCAAGACCTCCAAATTGACATTGAGAAAAAGGAAAAAGAGGTGGAAGAGCGTCGCACCTTGCATGCTATGATGGATGTTATACCATAAAAAATATTCTCGTATCTAACACCTCTTGAGGTACGATATAAAATATACGTGAGGATGTGTTTATAAATCTTCAACTTGATTAATTATTTTTAAAAAAATTATTAGGCCCATCAGTTTTCACTAATTGGGTCGGGTCATTATTGTAAAATCTATGCCCTTTGACTTATAATTTTATTTATTGTTCAGTTTAGATTGACTTTTGGTTTGATTCATTTTACTCTTTGGTTCAATTTGGTTTGGTTTGGCTTGTTTCAAGTTCTAAGTTCTAGGAAGAGTTAGTGTTACTCGTAGTTAAGTTTAGAAGGCTTTGACTCATGTGGGTTCCTATTGGTGTGGTTTTTTTTTTTTTTGCATGGGTTGTGTTTTAGAAGTAGTTAATAAGGTAGTTTACACGTTAGAGGGGTGGTTGTTGGTGTGGTTTTTTTTTTTGCATGGGTTGTGTTTTAGAAGTAGTTAATGTGGTCGTTTACAATGTAGAGGAGTGGTTTTTTTGGGGAGGGGGGTGTTTTAGTAATATATTTAGTATCAAGATGTTATCAAATACCAAAGTTGATATGACCTTTGACTTGTTGTCACACCACTTTCTGCTTATATTTTACTTTATATATGTGACCATTTTAACTTCATACTTATTTAAAGATTTTTTTAGTGTTGTACCATTACAAAAGTCATGAAATTTATTTGAGTATAATTTAATTATAGTCATAAAGATGTAATAAGTCATGTCCCATTAATACACTATACCACATGGTTGGTCGTGTCAATTAATTGCACATGCATTTATGTACACCTCTTTAATTCTCTATACTAAGATTTATTAATTTTTCATTTTCTTGTTTTCTCATTTTTTTATAAAAACTTTGTCTTTATAAATACATTTTTTTACCCTGTATTTCAATTCGTATTACTATCATCCTTCCACCTTTAGTTGAGTTTTTCCAATATTGTCGTCTACTGGAGTTTGTCAAAATTTACCATTAAAGTTGGTTGCACGTCGAGGTGTCCTTACATCAACTATACTTTGAAGTACACATTTTTGTTGTCGAATCTATGATGAGTCATTATTCTTTTGAGTATGTTGTTATATAATCCTCTTCTTTTTCTGACATTTGATGAAAGTCTATAACTTTTGACCAGCTCTAGAACTTTGATCTTGTATACCTACTATTAGGTTAAATCTTCTATTTTCGAAACTCTTGCACTATTGTTTTGTTATTGTTCTTTTTTATTCATTCGTGTCATATTTTATTCATCTATTATATTCTACAAATATATATATATATATATATATATATATATAAATTGATTTAAATTAATCTTATATAATTTGATCACACATTCTTATGCATGCATCATATAGATTGTGTTAGATGTTGAGTTGAGATCGTTAATAGGTCGCGTAGTACGAGATTGTCGATAGATTGCGCAGAGCTTAGAGACCAGACTCTTTTCTTATTTTACGCTTATTTGATGGGTGATTTGTTTTATATTGTAGGATGCAGTTAAGTGGTAGTTTTCTTGCAACTCACTTAATTTGGGTTATTTAGACGTCGTGTTTAATAACCCTCGAGGATAAAATCCCTTTAGTTGTTTTCAAAAATCAAAAGATCCATCACAAGTTGCCTTTTTTCGGAGGCTTATTAATATTATTATTCTCTACCTAAGTCTACTATTATTATATTATGTTTTAGTGATTTTGAGAGTGGGGAGAATGTTTCAGGTAAGTCCAACTTCAAGGGGTAAGTCCCAAGGCATGACCTGTTGAGAAACCCAGTTATTTTATTGTCGATGGGATCGATGCACCGCTGTACTTTCTTTTCTTGCTGCATCATTTTCACCTTGCATTTATGAGCTTCTCACACCCGGAGAGGCATAGGGTTACCGTATTCTACGGCTTATGTCATGACTGCAGTGTACTTGGTTTGCCTTCAGAGCTCAAAGGAGAGGAGCATGGTGAAATTGGGAGGATAGGAGAAAGGTCTCACGCCTGTGTAATTTCCTTTGGGTGTTATGTGATTCTTCTTTGGGTTACTATCCTCTTCTTGTTTTACTTTAATCTAAACTACTGAGTTTGTATACCAGTTTGATATTATTGTTATTTTATTTTGCGGTCCAGTAACTTATTGTATAACTTGTTACTAACTTTTTTCTTTTTAATATTTATGTAGGTGGTATGTCTAGAGTGTCACTGGTGGATACATGGGGATGCTAGAGTCTTCACACATATACATACGCCCGTTGTGTTGTTGTTGTGCTATTTATGCTACTTTCCCATTTTATTTTAGTAATCAAACATTTTTATTCTTGGCCTAGTATTTTGATGTATTAACCCCATGTTTTGGGCACTTATATTTGTAATAATTTATAATATTTTGAATAATATTTATATTTCCATTGTTTTTGCTTATTGTGATTATGGGTAGTGGTTGTCTCCATCCAAAATGCCAAGTAGGTTTAGATCGTAAGGGGTTTTGTGAGGTGGTCTTCAATGTAATTAAGTTAAGAGATAAACATATTAAATATTAAATATCAAATATTTCGGTTCGGTTCAAGAATCGGGCATGAAATGCTACGTTACAGCTGGCATCAGAGGGGACCTAGGATGAAGGAAAGAGGAAGCTCAAGAAAAGAACTATGTATGCAGAATTTCTTGAAGAAAGAATGATAGAATATAGGAAACATAATAAAGGGATTTTGATGACAAAATTTCCTAAAAGTGGGGTATACTATACTATAATATCATATGAAAGTTTAGTCACACTTGTAAACCTTCTTTGGGTAAGATCTAGTATAAGTGGAGATGTGCTTGTAGATTTTAAACTTGATTAATTACTTTTAAAAAACTAACTAGTCCCATCATTTTACATTAATTGGTCAGTTCATTATGGTGGAGAAGACAAACCTTATTTAGAGATAACTTGATCCATTGGAGGCCATGCCTCATCTCCCATGATAGGATATTATCCTCATTTGTCTACATTAGGCTTTAGGCATTCTTTTTACATTTGCTCTAGTTAGAACTTTTCCTTCATACTTGTTAGGCTTGTTAGTGGTAGAGAACTGTAATCTTTTGCTATTTTCTGTTCATTCTAGAATGTTGTTCTTAGATGATAATAAAGCTTTGGGATTGTGCCTTGTTTCACACAATACCACTCCTTTTTGATGCTTTTATTTCATACTTTACCCTACCTTGAATGAAAACTTTTTTTTGAATTTTTATTTTTATTTTATATTTTTATCATTTCCCCTTTTTTCTTCTTTTTTTCTTTATTTATTTATTTTTTCATTATATACACTGTTCATTAATTCACTTGCTTGTCATCTAGGCTTCACAGTTTTGTGGAGCGAACATCAAAGCTAAGCATGCCTTTTCAATCCTTGTGTATCTTTGTTCAATTGAACTTATAGCTCAGCTTAGATAATACATGGGATGCTCTATCCCAAGGTTGTCACCTTGGACTAGGATGACTATGAGTGTTGCCTCCATTTGAGAAATGTACAAGATAAGTGATTTGCCTGGCACTTGGACAAGAAGCGTTGGAGGCTTTAGTAACTCTACCTTTATCTCTTCAAAGGCCCGTTTACACGCTTCAGTCCTCTCAAACTTGTTGCCTTTCTTCAATAACTATGCAAGAGGCAAAATGTTTGAAGACATGTCTACGATGAACACCCAAATATAGTTGATCTTCCCCAAGAAACTTTTTAATTGGCGCAGGGACATAGGCGGGCTCATATACCTAATAGCTTGCATCTTGAGAGGGTTCAATTGAATTCCTCACTCATGCACCAAAAATTGGAGAAATTGTCCTAATGAGAGGTTGAAGGCATATTTCCGTGGATCCAACGTAAAGTTGTTCACTATGCATTGGTGCAACACTTCTTGTAACACTGCACAATGATCTTTTTGTGTTCTTGATTTCACGATTATGTCATCGACATAATCTTCCTTCTTCATGTGCAACGTGTTGGCAAAGATGTATTACATTGCCCATTGGTAGGTAGCCCCTATGTTGTTTAAGCCAAATGACAACACTGTACAACAATAGAATCCAACAGGCATGTAGAAAATTTTCTTCTCTTCATCTTCAAGTGCCATCTGAGTCTGGTTGTGTCAGTTGAATCCATCTATGAAGGAGAACATCTGGCTTCTAACTACATTATCAAGCACAATGTCAGGGATTGGCAATGGGAATGCATCCATAGGGCAAGCTTTGTTGAGATCTCAAAAGTCCATGCAAATCCACAGCTGGCCATTCTTCTTTTTCACCAAAACAATGTCACCAACCATTCTGGGTATTTGACTTGACGAATAAATTTGCTTTCTTCAATTTTTTCTATCTTAGTCGAGACCATTGACTCGATTGATGGACGAAAGTTTCTTCTTGCTTGGGCAACTAGACGCACACCTGGCTTGACTGTGAGGCGTTGTACTACAATTTTAGTTGATAAAAGTGATATCTCATCATAGGATCATGCGAAATAGTCCTTGTAATGCCTAAGTAAGTCAATGAGGTGTTGTTTTTCTAACTCTTCTGGTCTTGATCCAAGGAAAGTTAGACGGTGATAAGTTCCCAAATTAATCTCCCCAAGTCATTCTGCCACTAGAGTAATCCCATCTTCAAAATGACTCAACACTTGTACCAACTCTTTGTCTTGTAGGCCTTCTTCATACAACATTGCTCCTGCGAAGCACAATTGCAAGAATTGTTCACTTTCACTTGATGTACAATAAGGGAGTGAATCCAATGCGAGTAAGTGCAGAGATTCCAAGGTTATGACCTTAGACTCTTCAAACTAGTTAGATTCTTCTTCTTCCAAGTAAATAATAGAACCTGGATTGGGTGTGATGACATCCTTTTCATAATAATTCACAACTTGCATGTCCAACTATCACAATACCATTGTAGCATCCTCGACTACAATGTAATCCTTCTCTTCTTGTGTTTGTATTTCTTGGGGTTGCGCTATTTCTTTAACTTTCTGCTTTGGCTGCCTTGAATGTATTGTGACTATGAGAGGTACTAATGAAGCTTCCAGCCTTAGAGAGATAACTTGTGTGGATGAAACCAATTGCTTGTGCAACTTTGTAGCTTTTGGAGGCTTCAATTGTGGATGATTATTTGTTGGCCTCATGAAGTCTAGCCGATCCAACTGTAGATTGAGTCAGAATTTTTATAGTTTTCACGCACTATTTTCATGCCTTTGCACTACTTTCCCTAATGATTTCATTAGGTTAAAAATGAAAATATTGGAATTACTGGCAACTTTGAGTTTGATTCTAAGTAAAAAACTATCTTTTGAAGGGATTTGGTAAAAGCTTGTGCGCACTTGCAAGTGGAAGTTAGGCTAAGATAGACCACTTTTGGACATATTCTAGTAAGAACAATTCTGCACATGGTCGATCTTCACATCCTTGCACATGTCTTGGACCAGGAAGACAAACTCTCTAATTTTGCAATTGGGCTATATCTTTGAGCCATTAGATGGCCACCATGTGTAGCAAGAAAGGACCACACTCCTTCGATGATAATGATTGAAGAAAACACTCAAGCATAGTAGTTAATGAGAGTATGCATTAAAGTTGTCAAGACCAAGCAATACTGAGTTTTTATGATAAACTCACCACCCCCGCATGATACACAAGGGAGCAAGGACTAAGACTAGATCACACCACTTGTGGAGTGATGATTCGGTCAACGTGCACCACACTAATCTGAGGATAGGAAGCCGTAAGGAAGTTGCTGAGAAATTGCAAAGAAGACCTCCTACCCCAACTCATTATAAATAACCTCATTCACTCATTGTTGAAGGTACTTTTTCCTTTCCTCTAATAACCATTTCTTCTTCGTCTAGCTTCAATTCCTAAGTGCCTCATGGTACCAATCACAAGGGAGAGTTGAAGATTGGAGAGAATAAGCTCTGGAATCCAAGTTACAAGGAAGAGAGTGATGTTGAAGAGGAGTTCATGCTAGGGTTTCATCGTCACATATTTGCATAAATGCTTCCCTTCTCTTTGTGTTGGGTTATTTTTTTACTAGATTATAAGATATACTATAACTCTTTCATGGGGTAAACGGTAGTGATCTAGGATGATTGATGGATCTTAGCTAATATTTAATATATCTCATTGTTTTTATCTTGTTACGCTAATTGTGAGTTGATTAATTCATATCTGTTCTTAATGCTTCAAGAGAGTAGTTAACTCTTGCAAGAGTAAGAGATTTGACTGAACACTAGGCATAGGCAAGTCGATAATGTCTTTGAATGAAATAGTGTCCGATTTTTCTTATAGGAATACATTAGAGAAGTAAATATCCATATAGGGGAGTTATTTGTAATATAGCAATCTTGTCTTATTTGCACAGGCATGTGGAATGAGAGCAGGGCAGTATGTTGTAATGCGTAGGGACAACCTTTACAATTAAATTCATTTCCCAGGATATTAATTCCAATCTTGTGTAATTTGGTAAATATGACAAACTGTGTTCCTAATAACTAAGTGAAATTATACATTTCTTTTACATTTTTATCAAGTAAGGGAACCTTTGTTAACTTTGACTATTGTTTCATATTTGTATCTCATTGCATTGTTTTATGAATTAAATTGGTTACACTAGCTTAATGTATTAGCTTGCATTGGATATGAACAGAACACAAAGCACAACAAGGGGGTAGAAAGGATGGTGGAGAAGGGCTATATTTGTAGAAAAAGAAATAGGTCCAATCCAAGGTTTGCGCTAACCTCTACAACCTGAACCACAGATTTGTTAGACCCAAGCCAGCACACCTGCTGGACCAAGCTGCACACAAAGTTGGGTCAACTTTCGGGTGTTGGGACAATGCCATTGCGCCCAAACTTGAACCTTGGCTAGCGCAAGGGCACTGTGAGGGCGCCTTTGCACTAGGTGCTATTTTTGCGTATCTAAGGTTCGTACCTATAGGGTTGTCGAACGACCATGAGAATCTCGCCGCAAGTCCCAGGTGATTGGATTGACCATTTCAAACATCCGACAAGTAATTCATAGTTATAGTTAAATTACACATCTTATAGATCTAATTTCAATGGTTATAATAATCTAACGGTCATCATAATTTTTCCTCTAAATTTTTAAAATTTAAGAAAAATCTCTATCAATCATGGGCTCGACATGTGGAAAATGATTGCTTTCTAATATATATATATATAGGGAGAGAGGAAGAAGGGACCGAGCAATGGCAATATAGCGACGGTAGTGGTGGTGGCAGTCGCTATATGTGCTAATGGGAGTGGAGTCTGAGTTCAACCATGCAAAGCTCGTTTATTTTGAGTTCTATTTGACCTTAAATTAAGGGTCAAGCCGAATTCAAGTAGAAGCTTAGTTCAAATAATATATATATATATATATAGACACACATGCACACACACCAGTGCAACACCCGTGTAAATACAAGGATTATTCAAGTAAAAAATCATTAAAAATATGCATAGCGATTGCATGGAAGACAATATTTGAATTTTAGGCAAGTAGGAGAGGAAGGAGAAGGTGATGAGGATGGGTTTTATATGAGTTGGAGATGGAAAAGAAGAGTTTCGGGTGAGTAGGAGGCGAAGGAGATGGGTTTGTGGGGTTATAATTAACATTGTACGATGAGAAAGCTGAAATGCAATGACATCGAAAAAACCATTATATATGAATACATATAAAGTAATTTGAAATGCAAATTTCTGCAAACACTTAATTTTAAATACAATTTTTCCAAATATATTTAAAAATATCTTGTTCACTAAAATTAATTATAAATTATCAAAAGAAAAAGTTAGATGAAAAATGTTAAAATTAAAATTAAAATATTAATACATTATTAGTTAAAAACACTTGTTTCGAATGATTAAAAGTAGATATTGATTAATAAGGAATTTTTGGCGAAGACAAAGGTGAGAAGTTTTGTGGGAATAGGAGTGGAAGGAGAAGACAATGAGAATGAATTTTAGGTAAATAGAACACGAAAACGAATAATTTTGAGCAAGTACGAGAGAACGGATGAGGATTTATATGGGTAGGATTCACGTCGTGAGTAAGTATGGAAGTATAGATATAGATATAAAAATATATATATGTAGATATAGAAACGGTGACATAGTGATTTTCATATATATATCCAGAAATAAAATTAATTATAAACATTTAAATAGTTTAATTTAAATTTAATTATATGCAAAATAGTGTGTTTAGGAATAAAATCATTTTAATTAACTATAGATCCGCGAGATATGCAGAGTACACTCTAAGTTTTTTCATAATAATAAATAATAATATTAAATAAATAAATAGATAAATTCTAAATTAAGAATGTATGTTAAATAAATTTAATTTGAATAGTATAATTATTAAATTTATCAATATTTTAAAGTTTCTAATTTAGGTGGAATTATATTCTAATGCTTGCCTGAAAATAAATAAATAATAATAATATGTATGTAAAATAAAAAAATTATTTTGATAAGTATATCTATAATATTAAAATTTATCAATTTTTAAAATTTTTAATTTGGATAGAATTATACTCCAATATATTCTAATAATAATTAATAATAATAATAATTTAAAATAAGTAAGTATCAATTGACCCATAAAATTATTACCGGGCCAAAATTAACCACAATACAAGAAATGTTGAAATACAATGAGTGCGAAGAAAACCCCAACCCTAGCTGCAACCAAATACGAACTAAGAGAATGGAAGAGTGGTGGCCATGGGAAGAGATAAAACAAGTGTTGTGGCAGGTTAATTGAACAAGATCTAGGTTAGATATTGGCCCATAGTTGTGATATGTGAACTGCGAACATAGACACAATTTAGGAGTGTCCAGCTCTATGTCTAATAAATTCAAAATTGTTTATATCCACTCATGTCCCCTTAACTTTTTCATCAATGTCCATATCCATCCACCATGGACAAATGGCTGAATGGATGGATTAGCGGATAATAATGTAAAAAACTATTCTCATATATATAAAATCACATATTATTGATAAGATTTTCATACATTTACATTAATTTTACCAATAGAATTTTCATATATAATCAATTGCAAATCCAAGCATTATTTAAAATGTGGAAGCTGGTAAATGTAATTTTGTGATAAATGTAATTTAGTAACAAATGTATGAAAATCTTTAGCTAATCTTCTATAAATTTATCTTCTTTATTAATCATTAATTGACATGGACAATGGCAGATATGACATCTATATGTCTACTACCATCCCTTATCATCTAGAAAAATTATATTCATAACCATGTCCATATCGGTATGACTCTTTAAAAATATCTATTAGCTTATTAACGAACATGAACATGGATAAACTAACCAAAAGTTCTCCTAATGAGAAAAGTTTTCCGGAGCAAAAGGCATGAATGGTTTTGTGCCCTAAACTTTAATCTGGATCGTCTAATTACAATAACGGCCTAGACTTGATGATTGCCAAAAGAAAAAAACCACCTCCTTCTTTGTAAAACCCTAGTTTTGGGTTAGGATTAGGGTTTTATCTGATTTTAGTTTTCCCTGGTTCAAGTTAGTACCGAGTTGGTTCGAACAAGTTCAACCCTGACTTTGACCACTTTCAGAATATAAGTATGGGACCAGATGGCCATATGAGTATATTATGGTGGTTGAGTATGCCGGACACACACATGATAGCTTCAGTTAGGCTACAACAATGCATGAGTTATTATTGTATACACGAGGTATACATATGATTTTTATCAGTTAGCCAGGATTTTAGGCCTAGATCTAAGCCATTGCAGCATTTAATATCCGTTTGGGATTTTCAGGTATCTCATTTACATGCAGCTTAGGGATTTCAGACTACCGAATTGCCCCTGTGGTCCAACTTGATTGAATCGCAGATTTTTTTCACTCGATTGAATTCAAGGTTTGAGGCTCATTTAGCTTTCTTGCCTCGATTCCTGCCTATAGAGTCACTTTTAGGATTCAAGTCAGTTTTGATTTTCTGACAGTCTCAATCTGAGCTTTCCGTCTATATACATATTGTATATACCCATAGGTAGGCCCACTAGGCCACGAGGTTGTCAGACGTTCAGATCGTGCCACGTGGCAAGATTTGAGCCGTCCACGCTGACCATGGCTTCACCATGTTATTTTTTCATATATTTTCCACGATTTCTAAGTTTTCCACCATTATGCCGCCATTACTTTGGCTCGCCGCCGGCGAGACCCCGGCCCTCCTTCGACCACCGGATCAGTATGGTCGTGAGCACCACACTACCGAGCTATTGGTCCTTACCCACCGTCACCATTGGCGTCGCTGCCGGCGACCTTGTTTTCATCACTGTTCATCATCACTGCTGCCACCTTTCGGGTCATTTTTTGGCGCCGACGAAGCTTCCTCCGGTGAAGCCGACCACCCCGACAGCTTCCCTTACCGAGATCTTCCTTTTGAGAGCGACATTGACCTCCGTAATGCCCGTGATCACTGCAGGTGACTAGCACTTGCCCGGAAACATTTTCGATCTTTTCAGCCATTTTTCGGCCAACCACCGGTCGGATACTCCTAACCGTCAACCCAGATAGCTTCCTCACTCGACAACCGATCTTTGGAGACCACCCACAACCATTGCCATGGCAGCGATTGCCTGCTGGCGAGGTCGCTGCATCTGGCAGCTATACCACCTTCTTTTGGGCATTTTCAACCAGCTATGTAAAACTTAGGCTTTTCGCCCAGTGGTTTTACTTTCGGCTTTTTAATTTTGGTCCAATTGAATCATGTACAGTTAGATGATAGGACCATGTCCCTCATGTGTCTTTTGTGTGCTTGCCATGTGTTTGATAACATTTCAAACTATCCTAACCACTTTTGGGACCTGCAATGCAATTCCTGCGGTGGACCCGATCGCTTTAGCGTAAAAACCCTAAGTTTTTGGGTTTTGAGATAACACAACCCATACTTTTTTAGCTAACTCAACCCATACCTTTTTAGCTAACCCAACCCATACATCCTTATCTATCCAACCCATACCTTTGTTGGTATGACACCCATACCTCGATAGGTAGGCACTCATACCTCTATAGGTATAGCACCCATACCTCTATGACATCACCAAGCCAACCCCTACCTCTATAGGTATGACACCGATACCTTTATAGGTAGGCCCATACCTCTATAGGTATAGCACCCATACCTTTATGATATCACCAAGCCAAGCCATACCTCTATAGGTATGACACTCATACCACTTTAGGTATGGCACCCATCCTATGACATCACCAAACCAACCACTATTTTTCTATAAAATCCACCCCTTCCTTCACCTTTTCACAATTTCTCCTTCCCTCCTCACCTCCAACCACTTTCTTCTACTCTCTTTGGCCTTCTTCTTCCTCCTTGGAGCTCCAAGAAACCCCTCCATGTTCCTAGCATCCTTGGGTGGTAGGCTTTGAGGTTAGATGCCTCAGAATCCTTACTGGGTTGCATTTCCATTTACTTGATTATCCTAATTCATCTATTTGTTTGTCCGCGTGCAAGTTATTATTTATTTATATTTAATTATGTATTCTTGTATTGTATGACTATGATATTATTAATATTCATATTTAATGAGTATTAACTATTTATTTATTTATTGGATTATTATGTATTTATTTATTTGTTTATTTATATGTTTACTAACACGAGTATATGTTGACTTTTAGTCGTGTTTACCCGTATATTTATATAGTATAATTATATTATTATTCTATTTTTAGAATATTATTTATGTTCATGTATTTATTATTTACCTAATTATCTATGAGTGTATTTGTTTGTTAATTTATTGTTATTTTGTCTCAATTTGCGTGACAGGTGTTTAGTTGTAAGCTTGTTAGCATTGTTTTCTTTATTAGGATGTATTGGTGATATGAACACACAGCACGAGAAGTCATTGTATAGAAACATTGGCATTTTACTTAGCAGTGGGTTTCTGATATAGGTTATGGACTTCGAGCTCGCCGTAGATGTGTCGATTCGCTTTGAGCTTAGACCACAGGTTCGTAGGACTCTCCTTTTACTTGTTCTCTACTTGACTTCCTGCGTGTCGAGTTTAATTATGTTTTAGACGTAGGATGACATCAACAACATTTTATCAGATCCCTTCGATGTTGGGCCATTTAGCTCTGCTTTCTACACATGTTTAATAAAACTACAAGGATGAGATCCCTTGCTAGTTTTTGAACGGAAGCTCCAGAAATATATGATACAAGTCTCTTCTCTAAGCCTATTATATAAGTACGCACATTTTTATAGATTTCATGACTAAGAGAGTGAGCGGTATGAAGATATGTATGGACCACACTAGTACTCCTTCAAACACTTACGTAGTGCGGTGGATGAGGGTACTACGTAACACAGTACATTTCCAAAATTTGTGGCACTAACTTAACTGTTCCTTTTGCCACTCGAGTACCGTGACAGGTGTAATATGGAGGATGTGAGGGCGTAAGCATTGTATGTATGAATATGAATATTAGCTGTGCATGCGAGTTGACACTTGTTTAAGTATGTTTTCTTACCGCCCAGTGTGAGACAATTCTAAAGTTTCATTAGTTTTTGTGTGTAATGGAGTACTCGTTTGCCAGTTTGTACTAGTTATTTTTTTAGACCAGTCTCATTACTGATGTTTTTCATATTTTATATATAGGTCTTGCAAATCCTGAGTTGACTTTGGTGGGAGGACAGATAAACGCTACACACACTTGAGCTCATCACTGTTATTTACTTTCTTACTTTTATTTATATTTGATGTGTTTTGACATATATTTAACAATGTCTTCCATTGTCATGACACCAAGAAGGTTGTTTCGATCTATTTTATCGATCGAGTCTTACTGACCAGCAACTTTAATCATGACTCGACTCGATCATAACATTTCTAATTTGGTTCTTAAGTGAACCAAAATCAGGGTATTATAAGTTTTCACTCTAAGTCCTAAATAGTATTATGAAGGTATCTCCTATACTCGGGGCAAAGGATAAATCTTATATCTCAAGGTAAGAACTTAATCGGGCTGGCGAATCACAAGGAAAACACTGTCTCCCTAATTGATGGTCCCTCACTAAACCCATCATCTATGCCAAAATTCTAATATGAGTCAAACATCTCTCTTCAGCTGGGCCAAACTCTAAATGAGTTAAACTATGTATCTGATCATTTGCTAACAATCTGATATGTGTAACCCTGCCTGTGGGTCATGCATCACTGAAGAGCGGACGAGATAGGTGTCAAACCTCACAATGAGTCCCCATAGACTTAAGGAGAGATAGTAGTTCTTTGAGTCATTTGAACCCCATCCTTTTGGAAGTGCGTGACTAGTACCGTATCGAGAAACACATGCCTACTGTTAGTTGATTGAACTAGAACCACTTAGGAGCCTTTTCATAAGCTTATCATTAATTGGTTGTTCCATAGGCTGGCCACATGTGGCAGAGTCCTATCATGATGATCTTAGAGACACATCCATGGACATACCCATATTTTTAAGCCATCCAGTATCATATACAGATTTTTTATTACCATGATGACTCGCACGATTACCTATACTCCATCATAGATAAAGTGATGTACATACATAGTAAGATTTTCTCATATCAATGAACTCTTCCAGCAGACCTAATATCAGACCACATGAGGACAAGACACATACAAGTTAGAGTCCTAGAGCAGTGTGACCAGTTTTTCACAAGAGACTCATTCTCTTTCCATGTGAGGCACAAACACTAGACAAAGTCGAGTATTTTTATACTTACTCTTTCAGATAAATTAGTCCTACTATCTATTTTCTAGATGGTTGGAATGAGCAGAATTGACCACTGCAAATGCCACAGACTAGATGCAGACTCCACAGTTCCATGTAGAGTATGTTTTCATACTCCTTGAGACACATGGTACATGTATAGGTGTTCTTGCCTTCATTTTATCACAAAGTGCCCTCTTCAACACCAGTTAGTGGTTATATTAATAGTTATGAGAGCCATAACACACAGTAGAGTTGTAACACCCCGATTTCGATTCAACTAAAAATTGAATAAAAAATGTTACGATTGAGTCAAGTCATGTTTAAAGTTATTGGTTAGTAAAACTCAACCGATACAATAGATCGAAACAACCTTCTTGGTGTCATGAAAATGGAAGAAATTGTTAAATACACATCAAATACATCAAATATAAGTAAAAGTAAGAAAAGAAACAAATTCACTAAGCTCAAGTGTGTGTAGCATTCATTTGTCCTTCCACCAAAGTCGATTCAGGATTTGCAAGACCTACATATATTATATGAAAAATGTCAGTAACGAGTGTTACTGGTCCAAAAATTAAGTAATACAATATGGCAAATGGGTATTCCATTACCCACAAAAACATATGAAACTTTAAGATTGCCTCACGCTAGGTGGTAAACAAGCATACTTAAGTAAGTGTCGGCTCGCATGAACAACTCATACGGCCATCTAGGTCCATACTCATAGCCTGAAAACTAGTCTAGCTTGAGCTCATTCAAACCAACTCGATACAGACCCGAACCAGAAAAACTACAATCGGGTAAAACTCTAACCTGAAGTTGGGGTTTTACAAGAGTTATACCAGCTATCCTTGTTCCATTATGGAACAAAGTGAGATACTTGACTTGGGACTGAATTAGATAAGACCTAGTGAGTAGTCTCGTTTCTCTTATAGGGATACCTACGTGTTTGACTTAGAATGGCGACAGTGAACCATACAACCCATTAGCATATACTCTTACTTGGTATTAGAGTCCACCATAAGCTAGCAGGACTCGCAGGACACTCTAGTATTACCATAGGATTTGGAGCAAAGTGCCATGAGGGTACACGTATTTGACCTATCACATTGATGAGGATCAGGGATACATGGGTAGATGTTAGGCCACATACCTCACACCGACTTAGTTTTTTTTCCTGATGTAGCCCAGACTAGTACCCTACAGTACTTTAGAGTACCTGCTTGACAACCTAGTAGACCCTTAGGGGTGAACCTAGGTTTTTCCCTCCGAGGTCATTGCATTTCAGTCCCCATAGTTTGCAGTGACCCTAAGAGCTAGTCCAGCGAGATGATTCAAGCATGTGTGGTCAGTCCAGTCAGATGATTACAACATGTATGACATGTTTTGCCAGATGATTTGATCACGAGTAGTTTGTCCAACCAAATTATTAAGGAGCTAGACAGCTTTGTCAGAGTTCAGAGTTCTAGCTGCATGTTAGTCCGTTTGAGCCGTGTGCAGCTAGCTTTCGAGTGAGAGCTACTAGTTTGCCAACGAGATGACATCTTTAGTTGATTCCTCCAATCGTAGTTGATGTGAGAAATTTCGAGGGCAAAATTTTTATAAGGAGGAGAGGTTGTAAAACCCCAACTTCGGGTTAGGGTTTTACCCAATTTTAGTTTTTCCCAGTTCGGGTCAGTATTGAGTTGGTTCGAACGAGTTCGAACCAAACCAATTTTTAGAATATGAGTATGGGGCCCAGATGACCATATGAGCATGTTATGGTGGCTGAGTATGCTGGACATGCACATGATAGCTTCAGTTAGGCTACAATAGTGCATGAGTTATCAGTGTATACATGGGGTATACATATGATTTTTATGAGTTAGCTAGGATTTTAGGCCTAGATCTAGGCCATTGCAATGTTTAGTATCCGTTTGGGATTTTTAGGGTATCTCATTTACATGCAGCTTTGGGATTTCAGACTTCCGAATTGCCCCTTGGGCCTAACTTGATTGAATGGCAGATTTTTTTACTAGATTGAATTCAGGGTTCGAGGCACATTTAGCTTTCTTGCCTCGATTCCCGCCTATAGTGTCACTTTTAGGATTCAAGTTAGTTTTGACTTTGGACGGTCTCAATCCGAGCTTTTGTCTATATACATATTATATATACCTATACGTAGGCCCCACTAGGCCACGAGTTTTCGGACGTTCAAATCGTGCCATGTGGCAAGATCTAAGCCATCCACATGGCTTCACCATGTTATTTCTCCATAGATTTTTCACGATTTTGGAGTTTTCCACTATTATGCCGCCACAACTTTGGCTTGCCACTGGCGAGACCCCTACCCTCCTCGACCACCGGATCAGTACAGTCTTGACCACCTCGCGGCCAGCTATCAATCCTTACTCACCGTCACCATCAGCGCCACTGGCAACCTAGTTTTCATCACTATTCATCATCACCAACGCCACCTTTCGGGTCATTTCTGGTGCTGGTGAGTGTCCTACAGTGAAGCCGACTACCCCAACAGCTTCCCCTCGCCGAGATCTTCCTTTTGAGACCGACACCGATTTCCTTTGTGGCTGTGATCGCCGCTGGCGACTTGCACTTGCTTGGCGGCATTTTAGAATTTTTTGGCCAGCCACTAGCCGGATACTACCTATCGTCAGCCTAGATAGCTTCCTTACACGACGACCGATCTTTTGAGACCACCCTCGACCACCGCTGTGGTCACGATCGCTGCCGGCAACATCGCCGCACCCAGTGGTAATACCACCCTCTTTTCGGCCAGATAGTGTCCGGACTCTACAGATTGTCACCACCAGCACCTCCTCCTTGACGTCCCCCTGTCGATCCCAATTGACGGCTACCCCGGTCGTGACGCCATCGGTGGTTTTTGGCGACGGGCACCACCAGCCACCGTTCAGCCTTTTTGCCCATATAGCATCTGACTTCCGAGTGCTCGCGTTCCTGTCTGCCTGGCCGTGCCTAGGTCCGGCTAGTCCTAGCCCATGTCCGTGTCCATCAGTCTAGTTCATGTCCGCCCAGTCAACCCAACCCATTTTTCCGTTAACCTAAACCGAGTTGGTTTAGCCCAATCGACTCGGTCTACTTCAGCTCATTTTCGAACTGTTTTGGTCCGTTCTTGCACCGTTTTCGGTAACTTCGAGAATATTCACATGATTTAGTATGTTTTGATGTTATGATTTTATTTATTTATTTATTTATATTATTATTATTATTATTCATTTCTTGTTATTTGTGTATTTATTGATTATAATGTATATTTATATGATTATGTGTTATTAATAATGATATATTTAGTTATTAATATTGGTTTTATTTATGTTTACTAAATTGTATTTATTTATTTAATTATTCATCTATTTGTTTGTTCTTGTGTATGTTATTATTTATTTGTATTTAATTATGTATTCTTGTATTGTATGACTATGATACTATTAATATTCATGATTAATGAGTATTAACTATTTATTTATTTATTGAATTATTATGTATTTATTTATTTGTTTATTTATATGTTTACTAATATGAATATATGTTGATATTTACTTGTGTTTACCTGTATATTTAGATAGTATAATTATATTATTATTTTATGATTAAAATATTATTTATGTTCATGTATTTATTATTTACCTAATTATCTATGAGCCTATTTATTTGATTATTTATTGTTATTATGTCTCAATTTGCATGCTAGGTGTTTAGTTATAGGTTTGTTAATATTGTTTTCTTTATTAGGATATATTGATGATATGACTACACACCACGAGCATGCATTGTATAGAGTCATTGGCATTTTACTTAGTAGTGGGTTTCGATGTAGGTTACGGAGGTCGAGCTTACTGTAAATGTATCGATCTACTTGGAGCTTGGACCATAGGCCCGTGGGACTTTCCTTTTACTTGTTCTCTACTTGACTCCCTGCATGTCGAGTTAAATTGTGTTTCAGATGTAGGATGACACCGGCGGCATTTTATCAGATCCGTTCGATGTTGGGCCATTTAGGTATGTTTTCTACACATGTTTAATAAAATTACAAGGATGAGATCCCTTGTTGGTTTTCAAACTGAAGCTCCAGAAATATATGATATAAGTTTCTTCCCTAAACCTATTATATAAGTATGCACATTTTTATGGATTTCACGAATAAGAGAGTGCGCGGTATGGAGATATGTATAGACCGCATTAGTACTCCTTCAAACCCTTGAGGTAGTGTGGTGTATGAGGGTACTGCGTAATGTTGCACATATCCAGAATTTATCACATTAACTTAACCATTCCTTTTGCCACTCGAGTACCGTGGTGGGTGTAATATGGAAGATGTGAGGGCGTAAGCATTGTATGCATGAATATGAATATTAGCCGTGTATGCGAGCCGGCACTTGTTTAAGTATGTTTGCTTACTGCCCAGTGTGAGACAATTCTAAAGTTTCATTAGTTTTCGTGGGTAATGGAGTACCCATTTACCAGTTTGTACTATTTATTTTTTTGGACCAGTACACTTGTTACTGACATTTTTCATGTAATATATGTAGGCCTTACAAATCCTAAGTTGACTTTGGTGGGAAGACAGATAAACGCTACACACACTTGAGCTCAACATAGTTATTTACTTTCTTACTTTTATTTATATTCGTTGTGTTTTGATGCATATTTAACAATGTCTTCCATTTTCATGATACAAAGATGGTTGTTTAGATCTATTTTATCGATCAAGTCTTACCGACCAACAACTTTAATCATGACTCGACTCAATCGTAAAATTTCTGATTTGGTTCTTAGGTAAAACGAAATCGTGGTGTTACATTATTCGTTGCCATCAGTTAGATTCAGCCAAGGCCAGGCAGACCTAACCGCATGGTCATTACTTTTAAAAACCTATATGCAGCATGTAAAACTAGAGGCTTTTCGTCCGACAATTTAAGTTTCAGATCGGTCTTAACTAGAATTGAGTTGCTTGTCTGACCTTTTTGACTCATGCGTATGCATGATATGGTATGTGTGAGCCACATCCTTAGTGTTCTATAGTGCTCGTGCTGCCTTGCTGGACACTATGCTGCCTTGGCTCTTACTTTAGGCTTTATTTAACTCAAGTCTAATTAGGTTTAGTTTCATGTTTCTCATGAGTCTAGATTGTTTGTCGTGTGTTCAAAAGCCTTTTCGGTCAATCCTACACCCCACAGGACCCATGACGCAGTTTTTGAGTTCATCCCGACCGCTTTTGTAAACGACCCGGCCCAAAGTGCAATGCCTATGGGCCTAAGTCATTTCTTTAAAATGGGTTAACCCAATTTAAAGATCTATAGTCGATTCTCACTTATAAACATTATCTTCCCAGTAGGTATTAGATGTGGGACTAAGTTGAGGGATCTCACAATCCACCCACCTTAGGAAATTTCGTCCCCGAAATGCCTATACTTGGCCCGTTGCTAGCCCCAGCCCACGACCTTTCTGGCCCGTGACTGGCAGCCTAGCCAACATCCCTAGTCTAGCCCACCATCTAACACGGAAACAGGTTGCTCTGATACCACCTGTAATGACCCGGCCCAAAGTGCAATGCCTATGGGCCTAACTCATTTCTTTAAAATGGTTAACCCAAGTTAAAGATCTATAGTCCATTCTCACTTATAAACAATATCTTCTCTCTCAGTAGGTATTAGATGTGGGACTAAGTTGAGGGATCTCACAGCTTTAGGTTGGAAACCCAAAATGTTTGGGTTTTAGGCCGGTCCATGCCTCATTACGTGTGGCACCTTACATGTGACACTAGTGAAGCATGCCCATGGTAGATGGTAGCATCTCCCTTTTCTATGAAACCCACTTTCTTTTCCCTCATATTTTCCCTTCATCCCCTCTTCTCCCTTGCTTCTTCCTGACCTCCCTACCTACTCCTAAGCCAAGCCTAGGGCCTAGGGTTGTAGTTCTTGGGGCCAGATGCCCTAAGAGGCCTCCCCTCTGATCATTTGAGGTAAGCCCTCTCCCCTATTGTGCTCTGGCCATGGGTTTTTGTGGTGATGTATGTCTGTATGTGGTGTAGGTCCTTTTTATGAAAATTTTTTCATGTATCCATTCATGTTAGAAGCATTTAGGAGGTGGTTTCATGATTTTAGCATGCTTCATTAACTATTTATGTATTTTTTAGTACCCCTTGGTCACCTGTTTCCATTGTCTTGGTAGATTTGCTATAACTCTCTATCTCTATACATCATATTTTTGCATGCTATTAGTTGCAACTTGATCATAAGTTTACCTATATCAGCTGGTATGGGAGCCAAAATTGGTGAATGGTGGCGGCTTTAATGCTTTTAGTAGCATGCTCACCACTTTGCCCAAATTTGTCCCGCTGTGTAGGTATCATTTGCACACCATCTTTTTGTGATTACTGTGATTGGTGTTGACTATGTCTCACTAAAATACCAGACTAAAATAACCTCAGTAAAAGCTTTAAGATAATGCCTAACTTGTATATGCGCATGCTATGTTTCTAGTATGTTTGGCTGTGTTCTAAGTTTGTGCTCCTAGTTGAGCCCCTAAAAAAATTTATAAAATCTTTAAAAATTGTCTTTGGACTTACTATTTGTCTACTTGAACATGTACAATTTGGGGTTAAGAAAAATTCATTTAGCTGGTATCTAGTTTGGATTTTGGGAGTGCACAGGAAGGAAGTGTGTAAACTTGATTCCCTACCTCCGATTGGAAAATTTGTTGAGCCAAGTGTATGTAGTGAAATTTCACCTAGACCTTAGGATGTGTCCCGGTAGGGCCTTTGTAAAATTTCAGGGCCATTGGTTGGTTAGATAATTTGGTAAAAGTTTCCCAATCCACTTAGGTCTTTCTAGCTCTAGAAATGCCTTGGCCACTGCCTACCTTTCCTATGCCCACTAAGGTCCAATTACATGGGATTTGTACATGACCTTTTATTGGGCTAAATCATATCGGTGTTGGATAACCATAATCCTTTACCCAGTCCCATTTGGAGTCTTCAAGCCCATGAACAAGACTTAGGAAAATTAGTGTGTAGCCCACAAACATAGTTCCCAGGACCTTAGCTAAACCTTAGTGGGTTTTGTTTACCATGTTGACCCATAGGCTAGTACTTGGTAATTTTTATACCAACCCCTTAGAGTGTTAGGCCCCATTGGTCCAAATTACAGCCCATTTAGACACTGTTTGGCCCGTTTAACAAATCATCTGGTTAAGTCTATTCGACGAAATCCTAAGTATGAGACTTTTCACTAAGGGTACTTGTAACACCAAACCCTAATTATGGTTACCTAATGAGGTTTAATACTTCAATAAGTAAGATAATGAAATTAAGTAAGTTTTTTGAGTTGTGCATGTGTGGAGGCATTGCCTTGTTTTGCATGCCAATGCGATCTGATCTTGATTCAGGTTCCATCTTCTTGTTAGGATTCGCTGAGTGAGCTCATCGAGTTAGGACGAGGAGGTCGGCTCATCCAGGTATGTAGGACTCTTCTGCTTCATCTCTTCTTGGCTCCATGAGTGAAGTTTTCACTGCATTTTAGATGTAGGACGACATCGACGACATTTTATCGAATCCCTCCGATGCCAGTTTATTTAGCCAAATTTTTTTGTAGTTTAATAAAGCTTCAAGGATGAGATCTTTGATAGTTTTTGAACTAGAAGATCTATAAATCCTATGATCTAAGTCCCTTCCTAAACCTACTTTATAAGTATACGAGTGAATGTATAAGAGTGAGCGTGCAGGTATGTATGAATTGCACTTGTAATCCTTTACACCATAAAGAAATGCAATGTAAGTAGGGTACTGTGAATGTAGCGCATTTTCAGAAATCATAACACTATCATTGTTCCGAGCCACTTGGGTACAATGGTGGCTGATTTATGGAGGATGTGAGGGCTTAAGCGTATGTATATATGTATGAAAGTATGAAGCCGTTGATTTGATCCAACATGTTTTATGATATTTGGCTGTGTTGGCCTATGCTTACTGCCTTGTAATGTATTTTGGAAGTTTCATGATTTCTCGTGAGCATTAACATCATGCAGGGTCTTAACTTTAGGGCAAAGGCTAATAATTATTTGCAGGGTGTGTAAGCCTCAAAGTCCTAGAATATGACGAAGAGCAATTAAGGTACACGAAACATATTTGGATGCAGTTGTGTGTGTGTGACAAAGAAATGTGGACTGAAGGAGCTTATGGTTTATACCACTTGAAGGTTCAATGTGAAGACCAAGTGTTAGGGTATAATGCTCTGAAACTTGTTTCTGCCTGTGTCTGTATTTAACTTGCATTATGGGTATGTGGAGCAGGTAACCACGCCCCCTTGCATTTACACGTATTCAATTTTGCATCATCATAAGAATAAGTTACCTAATTCAAAAGGTCGGAACTAAGTATGAGAATAGATAATGCATTCACATAATGAAAAGCTCATCCTCTTAGCTGCATTAGGGTGTTGCCTTTGTGTAGCTCGGAGTGATCACGATATCTACAAATTCACCCTCTTAGTTATGAGGCGTTGGTTCCTCTCTTGTGACTTAGAGTGCTCATATTAGGAGCTTAAGTGTAAGAGCCTACCTAGGGTAGTATGATTTGCATTCATTGTATGAAAAAATTGGTAAGTTTACCATTTGAAGCCTCTTTGAAGGTTGAGATCCACTTTCGTAAAGTTTGTACGCTGATAGTCCAATGAATAACTTTTCCGAATTATAACATAAGGATTCAGTCCATTCATCAAGCTGAATTGTGATCTTACACAACTAATAGTTGATCGACGACCAGACTATGACTACTATCGCCAAACCTGAACATCCATAAGCCAGCTCTAGCTGGAGGTGGCCGAATTTGACTGCATCCTAGAAGCGACCTGAATCAGATCAGCTGCGACCTGCTCTTGCCTCATGACTAGATGCGGTCAGGTGCAGCCAAACCTGGTCCATTGTGGCTGTTGGCCGTGCGGCCAGCCACCATGCTGTATGGGCGGGGATGGGGGAGGGAGTAGTTTTTTAATATATATATATATATATATATATATATATGTGTGTGTGTGTGTGTACATATATATAGAAATTGATAGATTTGGGTCATCCTTATAATTGGTTGGCCCCAATTAAATTATAGTGGAGGAAAAATTCCAACCTCTTGGCTACAACAAACTTTAACAACATCTTAAAAACAATTTGACACAATTAGTCAATAATCAAGTGCATAAAATTATTAATGACAGATTTCGCAACAAAGTATGTCTAATGTATGTAAAACCTAGGTATTTTGCCTGGCAGTTTTAGTTTCGGTTCTGTCTTGACCCTAATTGAGTTACTTGCTCGACCCATTTTGCAGCGTGCATATGCATGGTATGGTATGTGCGAGCCATGACCTTAGTCTCACCCGGTGCTCAGCGCCACCCGGCTGGACACTATGCCATCTTGTCTCTTATTTTTCTATCTAGGATCGCATTTTTCTCAAATATAGATTGCTTGTAATGTGTTTGGAATCTTTTTTCAAATGAAGCTAGACCCTGTGGGACCTACATCATAGTTTCTGAGGTTTCCTCAACTGTGTTAGGGTACAAACCCTAAGTGCTGGTGGCCTAGTTCCAGCGCAAAGGCAACCTCTTAGCACCCTTGCGCTGTAAAAGAGGAAATTATGGTTCCATTTTTGGCACCTGTGCGCCAGGAAAATCCCTGGTTTGGTTCGGCCTTACCTCCTACTTCATCAGCTCATGGTGTTCGAGGTCTGGTTTGGGAGAGGCCAAAGCCTTTGTGTTGGACTCAACACCTTTGTGCTGGAGTTAGGAGATTGGGAGCTTGGTTTTAATAGAGGCCTTTTCTTCCACTTTTCAGCCCTTTTGCTTGCTTGTTCCTCCCTTCCTCTTCACCGTTGCCTCCCCACTTCTCTTTGAGGACTCCATGACACCACCTACCTTTCTCCAAGCCTAGCCAAGTCTCCAGGGTTGTAGGTCTTGGGGTAGGAAGCCCCAAAAGACCTCCCATGGTAACATTTAGAGGTAAGTCTCTTCTCTTAATGTGTTGTGCTCGCATTTTGCTTGCTGAAGCTTCGGTGTGTGACTAGGTTTTATTTTTCTGGTAATTTTTATTATGTAGTGTATTGTGTTAGGAGCATTTAGGTCGTAGTTTCGTGCTTCATTAGATAGTTGTATATTTTTAAGAATGCCATGGTTGCCTAATAACATAGTCATGTTAGACCTGTTATAACTCTTGTTGTACGTTGTATTTTTGCATGTTATCACTTGCATCTTGTTTTTAAGAAGAGATTTACTATATATATGAAACATATTTTACTTTTTTTAGCCTACATCAGCATGCATGGGTGCCAAAATCAAAGAAAGGTGTCAGCTTTACTACTTGCAATAAGTCTATCCTCCAACTTCCCAAATTTGTCTCCTATGTAGTTATCCTTTGCATGCCATAATTTGCATGATTGTTGTGTTAGCTTTTGGCTATAGTTCAATAAAATACCAATCTAAAATGACCTCAGTAACCACTTGAACAAAACTCCTAACCGATGTATGTGTATGCTATGTTTCTGGCATGCTTGACTATGTTATGTGTTGGAGCTCCAAGTTCAGACACAAAAATATTTTTATAAAATCTGTCATAAATTAATGAGGCCTCACTAATTTTCTACAATCAACAAGTTAAATTTGGGCTTAAGTAAAATTCATTTAGGGTGTTATCTACTTCGGATTTTGGGAGTGCACAGGAATGAAGGGTGCAACCTAATTCCCTAGCTCCGATTGCCAAATTCTTTAAGCCTAATGTAAGAAGTGAAATTTTATAAACTTTCACCCAAACTATAAGGTTGTGTCCCAATAAAATCTCTAAAAAATTTTATGGACACATTGGTTGGGTAGAAAATTTTCCAAGCCACATAAGGTTCAGCGAGCTCTAAAGAAGTCCTTTGGCCAATGCCTACTATTCCGGTCGCATCCACTCAGGCTCAATTGCGTAAGCTTTGTCCTAATATTTTACTCGACTAATGCTGATGGTGTTGGATAATTCAACTCTTTTATTTAGGCCTATTTGGAGTCTTCAAGCCGATGAATGAGAGTTAGGATACATGGCCGAGGAACATTATTCTACTGCATGAATTGTTGCCTTGAGTTTGTTGCATAGCAAGATGGAACATTTGGATCAAATCTTATTGTTTTGTGGCTGAAAAAGAAAGTGAAGGGGGTCGAGGAATGCTTCTTATCAGTAGTGGTGGTGGATGATCGAGGACAACGAGCCGAGTTGTACGAAGGGAGTATTCCATGTAAAGTTGGGGGCTGTTACACCAGCCACGCATTGTAGGTATTGGAATAGGGATTGTTGTTCTTATCTAAAGTTGCCTACGTAGTTAACTTGATCTGCTGCACATTGACGCTATAGAATGTCCTGTGTGCACACCATTCACACCTTGGCTCCACCACCTTAACATGTCCCTGCATATCAGTATGGTGCACACGGCATTCGCACCATTTTGAACTTGATTAGCTAAAGAACTAACCTGAGCAGATAAAGCAGTAAGTGCATCTAATTCTAAAACTTCAGTAATCCTCCTTGGGTGCCTTTCTTGTGTTGCATGGTGGTTGCTAGGAACCATCAATTCTAGCAGTTGAAAAGCATAATGTGGGTTCTTCCTAAGAAACGATCCATTGGCTATCGCATCAACTATGCTTTGTGTTTGCCCCAACAACCCATTATAAAAAATTTGGAGTTGCATCCATCTTTCTATACCATAGTTGGGACACTTTTTCAACAATTCTTTAAATCTTTCCCATGCCTCAAAGAGAGATTCACCATCAAACTGCAAAAAGATAAAATTTTGTTACATAATTTAGTAGTTTTAGAAGGAAGAAAATATTTTAACAAAAATTTTTTAGACAATTCATCCCAAGTGATAATTGCATCTAATGATGACAACCACTCTTTCACACTTCATATTAATGATAATGGAAATAAGAGAAGGCGGAGAATGTCGTTAGACACAACAGGTTGGTTATACATATCACAAACTGATAGGAAATCGATGATATGCCTATTAGGATTTTCAGTAGGCGATCCACTAAATTGTCTTATAGTTTGTAACATGTTAAATAAAACTAGTTTAAGCTCAAAGTGGGTCACCTCCACTGGTAGTGCAATAATTCTAGGTTATAACCCTCTTGCAAGAGGTACAACCCAATCTTGGATTGCCCTATTATCATCATTGGCTACTGCTACAATCGATGGAAGTGGAGGCATTTGTTATTGTTGTGGGTCCATGGCCTATTCTTCTATTGCTTCTTATGCTCTTCTTCAAGCGGTACACAAGTTTCTCAAACTCTTTTCAATCTTTGGATCACAAGAAAATAAGGGTGATCGCACTAATCAATGCATAAACAAATGATAACAATGAAGAAGACAATGATATATATATATATATATATACATATGTACATATATATAATCTAAAATTAAGAATTGAAAAAAAACTCAAAATTCTAATCCTAAATTAACTAAGAAAATTTGATCTCCTCGGCAACGACACCACAAACTTGTTAATATAATTTCAATGACGTGCAAGTATACACGGTCGAAACAAGTAATATAATGATAAATTTTCAAGTATCGTCCCACAGAGAGATAAATTTACTTATGTTAATAGTAAAAAATAGAACTAAGAGCAAAACAACAACAAAAAGAGACTTTTAGTTTAAGATAAATTTTGTTCTAGAGTCGAATTTCCCTTAACATTAAATTAATCTTCATCAAATATTACTCATATCTTCTATTTCTTCGGATTGTCAATCCAGGATAATTATATGACATGGTGGCTCCTGCTCCTTCTTGCTTCTATTATTTTGCCTCAATTTCTACCTCCCGGTGATAATTGATTAATCAACAAAATAACGCCTTAAGATTTGCCTTACAATCGCATACAGTGTTGTGTATCTCCCGACCACAACGACAAATAAGTCAAAAGACCCGTCGTATGATGAATTATCAATGACTAATCTAATTAATTTCTCCCGAAATCTAATTAAACCTCACGATCTAAGAAATAGGCAATCAATCTACTCTTAACATTAAGAACATGATAATTTAAACGATCCGATTGAATAAAAGAATAAGAGGTTGAAATGAATTGAATTAAAGCATGTTAAGTTCCATTCTTCTCTATAACAAAATAAAGGACTACTTCATAATAAAAATAGAAAACATTATAAAGAAAAACTACTTCTTATTATGAAAGGAAAATTATTACAAAAACTAGAACTACTTCTAAACCAAGAGTTGGGATCTCCCAAACAACAAATGATCACCCCTTTATATAGAAGATGAGATGGCCATAAGATATATGAATTAAAGGAAGGTGCTCACAAATCAATGTATTCTAATTGATTATGATGTCCATTCAAATTTCCAACTCTTTGACATGCTCAAATGCAGCCAAAGCAATGCACATCCATCCTCATCGAGCTTTGTGAACTCCTTGTAGTAAACCATTGGATGACCATAACCTTTCAATTCCAAGGCTTAATTTGTTTCATCTTTTTATGCATTAAAACTTCAAAATTAAGCATATCTCATAAAATATTAATTAACTAGAATGAAACGCGAAATATCACCTAATTAATAATGTTTATATCCAGGAAGTACAAAATCACATTAAAAATATGGGTAAATATTGTATACTTTAAACACTTAACATTAATTTTGAAGTTTTTTGAATTCTCGTGATTAAGATATTCATCTACCAGAATTGTTCCATCAATAGTTATTTCTGAACTAGTAATCAAACTAGTTTGATTAATGACGGTTTTCCTATATATATGTTGGTGTGCATTCAGGTCTATGACTAGTGAAGGTATACAAATCAAGGGGCTCATGGCAGAGGATGGTACCTTTTGTATGTACTGTGTTGAGTGTTGTCTCTGATCTATGTATTGAGTTGTATTACTTATGAATTTCAAGATTATGGGACTTATGTACTTAGGGAAGTATGGGTTACGTGATGTATGTATTGTGGGTGAGTTCCCTAAATCCTATGTTGGTGTGCTTGATATGTTACGTGTGGTTTATGATTTATCACCTTATTATTATCATCATGTTGGATATTAATTTTGGGGCATTCTAACGATCATTTGTAGGGTGTGTAACCTTAAAGTCTTAGAATATGACGAGCAGCAATTATGGTATGCAAAATGTATTTCTATGTAGCTCTGTGTGTGTGTGTGTGTGTGTGTGATAGAGGAATGTGGATTAGAGGAGCACACAGTTCATATAGCTTGAAGGATCCACATGAAGGCCAAGTGTTAGGGTATGACACCTTTGCACTTGATGATGCCTTTGTGTATTTAATTACCATTCGTGGGTTTGTGGAACAAGTAATTACGAAGAGTGTTTACTTTATTACAAGATCAGCATCATCGAAAAATATGTTACCTAACTAAAAAGTTGGAACTAAGCATAAGAATCGGATCGTGTATTCACATTATGAAAAGCTCAACTTCTTAGCTGGATTGGGGGTGTTGCCTTCACGTTGCTCGAAGTGGACATTGCATTTGTGAATTCACCCTCTTAGTTGCCAGGTGGGTGCTACCTCTCCTATATCTTGGGGTGCTCATATAAAAAGCTAACTCTCCCGTATCTTCAGTACAAGAGCCTTTCTATAGTATTATGATCAACATGCATTATATGAGAATTGAGGGATTTGTAGTCCAATGAATAGTTCTATAAATTATAAGACCATGATTCGGTCTGTTCTTTGGGCTGTAGTGGGGTGTTACAACTTGGTAACATAGCTGGCTTCTTAGATGATTAAGATGACCAACCTTCAAAATGCGAGCTATACTTAATGCAAGTTGTATGGTAGATATGATTATTGTAATGCTATATATTTGGTGTGATTGTGTAGTGTTTGCATTATAGTTATGTTATGTTATTGAGGAGTTTTACTTCTTGTGTGCTTGGCTTTTATCTGTTTTAGTAACAAATTTTTTATGCAGAACCGTATGCATGGTCTAGATGGAGATCAACACTTGCATTTTAAAACCAAAAAGACTCCGTTCAAGTCACACTATGTATGTGAGGAGATTAACTAAAATTCTTATGATAAAAAGGTTTAACTACACTTGGAGTCATGTTACAGACAAACTAGGAAATGATGGAACTAGATAAGTATTGACTAGGTGATATAGAGAACGACTGAGAGAAAACCCCAAACCCCCATCATCCACTCCCTTCTCTTCTCTCTCCTTTTATTTCTTTCTCTCTCTCTCTCTCTCTCTCTCTCTCTCTTCTTTCTGTCACTCTCTATTTTCTTATCTTTTCTTCCTCACCCCTTCAGACACCCCTTTTCTCTTTACCCTTCCTTGTTGCATTGTGGAAGAGATTGTATGAAAGTACATTCCAAGAATATCCTCACGTATGAATGAGTAATTGATAGGCCTACGTTCTGTGCTCTGTCATATTAGTATGACTATATATTTCCCACAAAAGTAATAGAGTACCCCATTAAGAAAAAGATAAAATAATAAGCACAGACTAGGTATAGAATTTTGCACCTAAGTATGGAGGAATCATTTACCAATAGGGCCGAGATGATAGGCCAGTAGAACCATGTAAGACAGATTATATGGCAGCTTTACCTCGTTGGATTTTGGAGGAGATGTAGAGAGTGGTGCATGAGGAAATTCTTAGGAGGTATTAACAAGCAGAGGTTAGTAGTGGGCCTATTTCCTATATATCACCATTATGACCACCCTTGATCGTAGATCGATCGAAGTAGTTGGGTAGTAGAATTCCTTGATGTAAATGACATGACGGGTATGGTATTGCCTAGAACTCAGAGCATAGGTACATACCAAGTAGGCCTACAACATAGGATTGAGGTACCAGAGTGAGTACAAAGTAACTCATGGCCATTGAGAATGATTAGTCATAGCAGTTTGGCCAGGAGCACCATGACTTGAGTGAGAACTATTAGGAGGTAAAGGTGGCAGTATGAGAGTGATACGACAATTAGATAACTATAGTAAGGAATAAGCCAGGATGGGTAGTAGCATATGAGGCCAGTATCCCCCAACAAACCCAAGCATCACAGACCTCATCTTTGATGACAAGAGATTGTCGAGATGACACCACATGTCCATACCATGAGAAGAGACATTGGAATCTGTCGGAGGATTACACGTACGTACTGTACCTTTAGGGAGTTGGGGAAATGTGTAGCCGCTTGCCCTAGATAGGGGCCAAGTGTAACACTAAGTGGGCATGTTGTAACACTTGGCCCCTACTTGCCAGAAGCATCATGTGGGCATGTTACGACCCACCCGTTTTGAGCTAGGGGCCAAGTGTTACAATATAAACTAAGTGTTTCGTAAATTAATTTTTTATTAATTTATCAACATCATAAATAAATCCATGATGTAAAAATTTTTAAACCATACAAAGTAAATCCATACTCAAAGAATTAGTTAAAGTTCAAATTGTAAATCATGTCATGAAATAAAATATAAGATAACAAATGCTCGGAATCAATTATGACCCCTATGAAACAAACCAAAATATCACTGCCATACAAACATGCCATAAATATAATAACAACTAAAATAAAAAAATCAATAGTCTAATAATAGAGTCCTCCAGCTGTCCCGCCATCAACCAAGCTTGCACCTATGGAGTCAATATCTGTGTTAGTAATAAAAACATTAAGCCATATAATTATAAAAAACAAGTTAATATATTCCACAACATCATAAATTGAGTCTACTAGTGATTATGAGCTTATGCCAAGCTCTAATTATGCCGGAAGAGGTGGCCGCCCCATCTAGCTACAATCCCATGTACACGCGCACACATGCTAAATGACCCAGATTCTATAGTTATTGATATTTGTCATTGACTCATCTTATCGTTATCACAGATGTGTAATGAGTCGTTGTGCCCTGTCACCCCTTTCGGCATGGGAGCAAGTATTTAATCTTTCAAAGAATTTTAAGGGTGATCAGATGAGTCAATTCTTTTACCCTGGTTACGCTTAGTGCATGGTGGTTGAATTTGGGCTCAGGATGACCAAGGCTGTTAAGTAAAACCCGTCACTCGAGTCAGGGTTTTAAAGTCTAAACCGGTCGGTTTGACTGTTAATGTAAAGACCGTGGAAAAAAAGACTGCGGACGCGGTCTGGGAAGGACTGAACGTGTTATATTCTTTCCGGTTCTCTGGTTAATTATTACCCATTTTATTATTTACCCAGTTACTCGGTTAAGTGAAATACGGTGTTTTTACATACCCTAGCTATCATTTCAATTTATTTTATGAAGGACATCCTCCACCCTAGCCTTCATTCGCATTTTCTTCTCCTCTTCATTGTCAGAGCGAGCATCCTCCTCGTTTTGGGTATTTTCCTATCTTCTTTTCTTTTCTTTCTTCCATTGGCAAGCACGTAGAGTTCATGTTTAGACATCACTGTTAATTTATTTGTTTTTGTTAGTGGATATCATGATCTGTTTAATAACAGTTGATTTTAATGTTGTAAATTGTTATAAAAAAATTACATTAATCTTAATTGATAATCATTTGAGGATGGCGCCGGGGAAGATGATGAAGAAGAAAATTCCCTTGGGTGGCAAACTTGTAAATAATGCTTGACTCGACACAGCTCAGGTTAAATAATAATACCAACTCGTAATAAATCTTTAA